>CM077665.1:536687983-536849934 GCA_039707655.1 Elymus sibiricus | reverse complement strand
ATGAAATCTCTAAAAAGACTTATATTTAGGAACGGAGAGAGTACTACATGTGTCATACGCATGGACAAAGAACTTCATTCAGCCGCCGCTCAGCTCCACAACGTCCATGATGCTTGTCTTCGATATTAATGCTTGTCGTCGCCGAAGCTACATCCCCATTCACATCTATTTCATTAATTCAAGAAATTAATATTAATTAACCGTGATCATGAAAAATATTACCAGTAAATATCCTAAGAAAAGCGTGATTAGCCCAGATTTGACATAAACCAGGTAGGGTATACTCAAACTAATCCCTTCCTAGCAAACAAAATGGTTAACTGATACAGACATGACGGCAGATGGTGAATATCTTTGCAAAATCTCCCAGTTAACGATGAAATTGCTGAAGCCAGAGCCTTCTCATATCGATCTATCCATCATCACAACGAATGGAGTGATAAACACAATCAAGGGTGGCAATGCGGCCCTCAAGATGCAGTGTCAGCTTATTAGAGCTTTGTAGACGTCTGATTTTGTCCATTTAGTTCAGTAAGTGTAGGTCGAATTTGGAGCTGAATTTTTTTTGAGATTGTATATTAAACATGGATATTTCAAGACATTTTTATTATGTTACATTGTACTATTATATTTCTTTGCACTAGATGGTGTCGGCGACACAGAGGGAGATGGGGTGATGCCATTCGCGCTAATTGAATGCGCGGCAACATCTCGATGGAGCCAGCGTCAACGTCGAAGAGGACGTTGGACGGCCCATGTGTACATGAATCCATCTATAGATGCACACTTAAGGGGTTGCAGTCCATTTGGATTGGACCCCAGTGGGAAATGAGTTTATACTCCTAGTGGGCCTCAAGTGTTGAGCTCACTTCAAAGGTCTAAATAAAGAGGAGTGGGTGCACCTCTTTTGTTTGATCTTTTCCTCCCTGCACAGCCACCACCACTCCCCACGCCCCATGCCGCGCGATCAGTGTAACGTCCTGGATTTGTGCTACAGTAATCTCTGTAATTATACTACAGTAATCCCACGCTAATGATGACACGTCACCACGTTTACTGTTGATAAACTCGCGTTGGCTCAGGTCCAGTTCAAATTCAAATTCAAATTTAAAGTCAAGATTCAATTTTGTCAAACATTAAAACAAAAATGTTCAAAGTGTGGCGAATATTCTCTGGATATTTGTCATGTTGAAACCACATTTTTATAAAGTGGATAAATACCCTAAAATAAATAAAACAGCAGCTAAAACAATTAATTAAATGCTTTTAATTAATAAAACAAAAACAAACTAATTTATTGTTGTGCCAAACTTTTTGGGGCAGTGGCATAATTATTAAAACTAAATTAGGAACTAGTTACATATTTTATAAAACAAAATTAAAAAGAAACTAAAACAAAACAGAAAAGAAATAAATAGAACAAAGGAAAACTAAAAAGAAAGGCAAACCCCCCCCTTCCCCCGGCCCAACTGGGCCGTGGCCCAGCCGGCTGGCCCCAACCGTCCTGCCCCAGCCTCTACTAGGGAGGGGTCGCCCCCCCCCCCCCCGAACCCTAGCCGACGCCCCACTCGCCCCCTTCGCCTCCCCACTCCCCCTCGCTCTCCCCTTCCTCCCCCGATTGGATCGGGGCAGCAACGGCTGCCCCGCGCCCAACGCCGTCGCCCGCCGTTGCCCGCGCCGCCGCCGGCCGTCGCACCTCCCTCGAGCCCGCTGCCCTCCGCCTACACGCGATGTGAGCCCCCGGGGCTCCCCCACCCCTTTCCTCTCGCACGCGCCCTCCCGTCGCCGCCCCCCGGTCGCCGCGGCCCCTGCTCCGACCGCGCCCCGTCCGCGCGCGCTCGCCAGCTCCCATGGCCGCACCCACGGCCGCCCGCTCGCCCCCCGCACCGGTCGCCCGCACGCACACGCCCCACGGCCACCGCGGCGCGCTCCGGCGCCCCCCAGCTCGCGCAGCCCGCGCACGCGCGCGCACGCCTACGCGCGGCCTCACCCGCCGCCGTCCGCTCGTGCCCGCACCCGCACCGGCCCCCGCATCGCCCTTCGGCCGTTGCGCCGCCCGCCGCTCCCCGGCCGCTCCTCACGCCCCCCCCCCCCCCCGCGCGCGCCCGCTCACCCCTCGCCGCCACTAGCCACCGCCGCTGGCCGTCGCCTGCCGTCCCGCGCTGGCCATCGCCGCCCCCGGCCGCCAGCTGGCCGCCGTGCGTGCCCCCGTCCGCCCCGGCCCCGATCTGGTTAGTGGGGGCTAACCACCCCACTAACCCCACCCCTGGTGACAATGACAGAGGTGGCCCACCGCCCCCTAAACCGTTTTAATAATAATAAAAACATATGTTAATTAATAAATAAATAAATTAAATAATTAATTAGTTAATTAAATAATTAATTAGTTTAATTAAGATTAATTAAACTAATTAACCACTCTGTTAATTAACTAACTTGTTTAATTAATCCTGTTAATTAATTAAATTAATCAGTGAATGACAGGTGGGTCCCACCCCACCTAATTAATCTGTTTAATTAGATTAAGATTTAATTAAAACTGAGTCAATGACAGGTGGGGCCCACTGGTCAGTTTGACCAGTCAACAGCACTGTTGACTGCTGATGTCAGCATGACATCATGCTGATGTCATAATTCTATTTTCGAATTAAATTTAATCTGTTTTATTCCAGAATATTAATAAAAATTTAAAAATTAATATAAAATAATCCGTAACTCGGATGAAAAAGTTTTATACATGAAAGTTGTTCAGAAAAATCCCACGAATCCGAATACGCTGTCCGTTAATCTGTCACGTGCTCCTAGCATAGCGAATATGGAACTTTTCCATCCGTTTCATCTGTCCGGTAGTAGCCCGAGACCCGGAAAATATCGTCAGATATTCTCCCGACCCGTCTGCGACGTGTAATACTGCGTTAGTGCATGCCTAACCCTGCTTATTGCCATGTCATGCATCGTCTTGCATCTGTGCTTTATATTTATTGTTTCTCTCCCCTTTTCTTACCGGTAGACCCCGAGACCGACGCTTCTGTTGGGTACGACTATGCCGTTGATGATCAGGCCTTTGCAGCAGAGCAACAAGGCAAGCAACCCCCCTTGATCATTCCTATATCGCCCATTTCTTTCCCTCTCATTCTTGCATTAGATTTTCCTACTGTATTAGCTAGCTCCTATTTCTGATGCATAGCCTATTTTTGATAAACTGCTACTATACTTGCAATCATATCAACTGCTTAGTATAGGTTGATCAATGAATCCCCCATGACCCCCTTAGTCCCAGTTGCCCCTGCTTTTTCATTGACGACTCGACGACCCGAAGACTCGATGACTCGGTTAACCGACCGACGAGCCAGGCCCCTCACATCACCGCACACCCCTTAGTTGTATGGCTCTGCAGAGCTACTATCGAGTACCGAGGGTGACACCTCGTGAAGTACTCATGATGCTAGCTCTGTAGTGCAGCTAGTCGGTCATGGTTATCGAGGGTGATTCCTCCTTCACCACTCCCGACGATGTCTCTGTCGTGCAACCCCTCAAGTGTGGGACCCTCGAGGGTGATTCCTCTAAGTCCACCTTGACGGTTTCATCGAGCGGGGCCCTTTGAGGGTGATTCCTCAGGTTCCGTCTTGATGTTTTATACACATAGTTACTATGACCTGATTACAGAAACATGTTGGTGATGGGTCGGCCCTGAGGGGTACCCACGGTTTGATAATGATGAGGCATGGACGGGCAGGAGAGGCCCTTGCCACACATCCTCGAGACGGGGCGACGGGACCGCACTTCATGGGTCGTGCTTGCTCCGCATTAATAAAATGCTAATGGGTTGGGTATTTGATCTGAGTTGGTCGTTTGACCTTATACGCACCAAACCTTCACGTGGGAGAAGTTATGGGTACTCAGCGTCGTTGTATCAGCCGAAGCTCTTCGGACGTCAGCAATGGAGCGGCGCGCGCCCGAGTGGCCTGGACGGTACAGCTCCTGGACTAGAGTGTGCTAGGGCTGACCTCGGCCGCCCACGCATCATGCAGGAGCGCAGAGGGCAAGTGGGCCCACGACCCCTTTGTGCTTAGGATTTAGACCGGCGGGCTGGCCTCTCTGTTGAGCCTAGGTGGGGCGACGACGTGTTGCTATCCCGAGGCCGGGCATTACCCAGAAAAGTGTGTCCGGCCGGAGGTGATCAAGCGTGTTGGAAATGCGGTGCACCCCTACAGGGAAGAATTTATCTATTCGAATAGCCGTGTCCACGGTAACAGGACGACTTGGAGTTGTACCTTGATCTACTATAACTAAAATTGTGACTTATAAGTGAAATGAATGTTGGCTCTGAGATTGCTTCCTCGCAAGGAGTCAAGGAAGAATCTCTGGGCGTGGTTACTTAATAAAATTGCTACAATAATATGACTATATATGAGATACCAGTCTACTCTCTTCTAATGCTGCAAGATGCTGAAGATGCTAGTCTTCGATAGGACTAGGCCTTTCCCCCTATTCTTCCTTTCTGCAGTCAGTCCAGATAAAACCCCATTCCTTGATACTGATGCATACTTAGCATAGTTCTGATGTAAGTCTTGCGAGTACTTTGGATGAGTACTCACCACTGCTTTGCTTTCTCTTTCCCCCTCGATACGATTACCGCGTTCAGACGATGGAGCCCAGGAGATGGAGTACGCTCAGGAGTAGTTAGGAGGTTCCCAGGCAGGAGGCCTCACCTCTTTCGTTCCGCTGCTTATGTTTGTGCTAGCCTTCTTAAGGCAAAACTTGTTTAACTTATGCCTGTACTCAGATATTATTTGCTTCCGCTGACTCGTGCTTGTCGAGCTTTGTATTCGAGCCCTCGAGGCCCCTGGCTTGTAATATGAAGCTATATGACTTTAATTTGTGTCTAGTGTTGTGTTGTGATATCAATCAGTGAGTCCATAATCTTGGTCGTACGCATTGCGTGTATGTTTAGCGTACGGTCGAAATTGGGGGCGTCACAAGTTGGTATCAGAGCCGACTGCCTGTAGGTAGCCCCCTTAACAACTCCTTGGCCGAAGTTGAGTCTAGTACTTGAAAAACTTTACTAACATAGTTGTGTGGCTTACGGGCCCACATCTCAATCGGGTGGTATTAGGATCTTTTATTCCTCGTCTATACTCTGGGCTCTGATCTCTCTTCTCTTTCGGGTTAAAGATTTTACTAACTCTAACTCTAGGTTCTCGTAACTACTTCCCCCGGAGAGCCCCTCATTTGAGACGATGGCTCGATTCATCAGAAGACTTCGAAGATACTCTCCTATGTTCTCCCGAGAACTTGTGCTCATCGCTTTTGCGATTCCCTTCCGCCGTCAACCCCTATGGATGACTACATGCAATTGTCGGTCATACTTCCATATCCAGTTGCTCTTGTTATTACAAGGTACATCGAATTATCTTACCGGAGATTCGTTCTTCCTCGGTTGATCATGTGTTTCACGGAATTCTTTGAAACGCTATTCGATCTTCCGTAATCCTCAGTAGCCTTTTGCTCTTGACCTTTCTCACCGGCTTGCATTATGGTTAATTCCATGTGTCTAGCAATATTAAGTAAATCCTTTGTGGTTTTCATTTGATTTTATTGATTCAACATGTGTGTGAATGCACGCAGTCATCAGTTGTTTATCATAAATTATCCGTCCGGCTCAGACGTCTTTCCAAACATGGGTTGGTTCCCAACAAATCAACCTTGATTGATTGCCCATCTAAGTCCTTTCATCTTACTTGTATTTGATCGGAACATCTGTTTCCGATACACCAATTAGGAAATCTTAAGTCCTTTGGTTATTTAAGCATCAAATAATTTGGATGTTCTATGATCTGATGCCTTACATTCCTTCTTCCTCTGATTGGGTACCGATACTCATATTAGGTTCTTTGTGGACCGCCAGACCCAGTGTTGGGTTATTATCAGATAGCATCCTTCACATTCAAAATTCTTGTGACGTTCTTCCCCTGATACATGATGCCATCGGTAAACTATGTCTTCTCCCTCTGATAAGTTGTATCCTATGCTTTCGTCAGCCATGCTCTGTTTGCAAGCATGTGTTAATTACTCTTGAAGCTTGTGGTATATGTTCCTAAGATGCCCCGATGGGTTGAACCTATGCCTTCCTTAATCCGTGTGAACCCGACAGTTTTCACGAGTCATACTCTCCTGGTGTTTTGCCAATTAAACTTTCAAAACTACAACTTTATCAACGGCGAGGAGTAAATGGAAGGTGATGCATTGATGAAGTGGGAGTCGACCTTGAACTTTGTGCTCATGCCCATGGAAACAATGTAGATCTTATCATAGAAGCTTCTCGTAACAATAAATTTTCTCTTGGTATAATTTGGTCCAGTATCTGTGATCTTATCCTTTGCAATCGTGGTTCTGACCATGTTGTTCTACTTTGATTTCATTCTCAGACAAGTTAAAGTGCTTGTCTTCCACAGATCAATACGCTAGTCTAATCTCTATTATGATCTACCTCCGAGTATTAACCCTGGTATCTTGATAGATATCATGGAGCTTTATAACTTCTTATGAGCTCCTCATCAACTATGATATTTCACTGATTCCAGTTTCCTCGTATTCTGAGTTGTTGGACAATCAAGGATGTTGATATCTGAATCGAGTATGCATTGCAAACCAACAACTCTTAGTAATGTTCTTTGGTTATGAGTTGTACTCGATCATGTCATTCCAAGTTGTTAAATGCTGAAGCCCGGCTATATGCTTTGAATGCATTAAATGAGTCACCTCTTGATGGGATTGAAAACATTCCAGTTGTCCGGGATTTCCAAGATGTTTTTCCGGATGAACTTCCAGGGATTCCGCCTGCCAGAGCTGTCGAGTTTATCATCGACCTGGTACCTGGTACCACTCTTATAGCCAAGCGTCCGTATAAGATGCCACCACATGAACTCCTTGAACTTAAGAAAGAAATTGACAATTCGCTTCGTCTGGGTTTCATTCGTCCAAGTTCCTCTGCTTGTGGAGCACCTTCTCTCTTTGTCAAGAAGAAAGATGGTACGAATCGATTGGTCCAAGATTATCGCCCCATCAACCAAGCAACGATTCAAAACAAATATCCGCTTCCTCGGATCAACGATCTGTATGATCAACTTGCTGGTTCATCAGTGTTTTCAAAACTCGACTTGAGGTTGGGTTACCATCAGATCCGGGTTCGTGAAGAGGATATTCCCAAGACTGCATTTGTTACTCGCTATGGTTCATACGAGTACACCGTCATGTCCTTCAGCTTAACCAATGCTCCAGCAACCTTCTCTCGCCTGATGAACTATATATTCATGGATTACCTCGATAAATTGGTCGTGGTTTATCTGGATGATATCCTGGTTTACTCCAAGAATAAAGAAGAGCATGCTGAACATCTTCATCTTATACTGGAGAGGCTTCGAGAACATCAACTTTTTGCAAAATATTCAAAGTGTGAGTTCTGGATGGACAAAGTAACCTACCTTGGTCACGTGGTCTCCAAGGATGGTATTGCGGTCAACCTTGAACGAGTTCAGGCTATTCTTGACTGGACTCCCCCGAAGAATGTCAAGCAAGTCAGAAGTTTTCTCGGACTCGCCAGCTATTGCCATCGATTTGTCGAGGACTTCTCCAAGATTGCAAAGCCCATAACCAATCTGCTTCACAAAGGTGTTAAGTATGAGTGGACAGAAAAATGTCAGGAGAGCTTTCAGGCACTTAAAGACAAACTGACGTCTGCTCCAGTGCTTGCTCCTTCGGATACTCAGAAGGACTTCGTCATCTATTGTGATGCTTCACGTCAAGGAATGGGCTATGTCCTAATACAAGAACGCAGGGTGGTTGCTTATGCATCTCGTCAATTGCGTCCTCATGAAGGGAACTACCCAGTTCATGACCTTGAACTTGCCGCAGTAATTCATGCACTGAAAGAGTGGCGGCAGTACCTTATTGGTAATCGTTGTGAGATCTACACCGATCACCAAAGTCTGAAGTACCTGTGTACTCAGCCAGATCTGAACCTCCGTCAACAGAGATGGATGGAGCGCATAGCAGATTACAACGTGGGTATTTCTTATACACCAGGCAAGGCTAATGTAATGGCTGATGCTTTGAGCCACAAGTCATACTGCAACCACCTTCAGGTTCACAAGGTTCACCCCCTTCTTCAAGAAGAATTTCGCAAGCTGAATCTCCATATTGTTCCGCCTGGTGCACACGCTCCCCCTCCTGAAGGGTCCTACAAAATGAACCTCCACGTTATTTCCCAGGGTTCTCTTAATACCCTGGTTGCTAAACCAGATCTAGTGGACGTCATCAAGTGGATCCAGAAGTGTGACAATGAAGTCTAGAGGATTAAATTCGATCTCACAGAAGGAAAGCCCTCATCCTTCACTATTTCTGAGGATGGCGCTTTGTACTTCAAAGGCCGCCTAGTGGTACCGAGTAAGGAGGAAAACAATGATATGACTCAGGAGGTCATGAAGGAGGCACATGACACTCCGCTGTCTATTCATCTGGGTGGTACCAAGATGTACCAAGACATTCGTCAAAGATTCTGGTGGTCTAACATGAAGCAAGACATTGCTCGCTATGTTGCTGAATGGGATGTTTGCCGTCGTATCAAAGCAGAACATCAAAAGCCTGCTGGAACTCTGCAACCTATTACGGTTCCTGAATGGAAATGGGACCATGTTGAAATGGACTTCGTCACTGGTTTTCCCAGATCGTAGAAAGGTAATGATACTATTCTTGTCGTCATTGACCGACTATCCAAAGTTGCACATTTTCTGGCTGTCAAGGAAACTATTACTGCTAGTCAGCTGGCAGATCTATATATGTCCAGAGTTGTTTCACTCCACGGTATTCCATTGGTGATTAGTTCAGACCGTGGCAGCTTATTCACTTCAAGATTCTGGGCAAGTTTCCAGGAAGCTATGGGAACTCATTTGTCCTTTAGCATCACCTTTCACCCTCAATCCCAGGGACAAGTCGAAAGAGTCAATCAGATTCTTGAAGACATGCTTCGAGCTTGTGTCATTTCTTTCGACAAGAAATGGGAGGAATCTCTCCCGTATGCTGAGTTCTCCTACAACAATAGCTATCAAGCTAGTCTGAAGATGGCTCCCTTTGAAGTATTATATGGACATAAGTGTCGGACTCCTCTGAATTGGTCAAAAACTAGGGAACATACACTTATCGGTCTGGATATTATCCAACATGCCGAAGATCAAGTCCGCATTATTCATGCAAATCTGAAGGCTGCCCAGTCTCGTCAGAAGAGTCAGTATGACCGTCATCACAAGGATATGGTCTATCAACCTGGCGAAAAGGCTTATCTTCGAGTCACACCAATGAGAGGTACACACCGTTTCGGGATCAAGGGCAAGTTGGCTCCTCGTTATATTGGTCCTTTCACTGTTCTCGAAAGGCGTGGTAAAGTGGCATATCAACTGGAACTACCGCCAAACCTTTCTCAGGTTCACCATGTGTTCCATGTGTCACAACTTCGTCGCTGCTTCAAGGATCCTATCCGAGCAGTGGATCATGATATACTTGGACTGCAACAAGACCTTTCTTACAAAGAGCAACCAGTCCGCATTCTCGATGAAACTGAATGTCGGACTCGTCAGAAGGTTGCCAAGTTCTTCAAAGTGCAGTGGGCAAATCATTCTGAAGATGAAGCCACTTGGGAACGCGAAGATCATCTTCATGCAGAATACCTGTCGGTGTCAAAACCGGCGGATCTCGGGTAGGGGGTTCCGAGCTGTGAGACTAGGATCGATGGTAACGAGAGACGAAGGGGACAAGGTTTTACCCAGGTTCGGGCCCTCCTATGGAGGTAATACCCTACGTCCTGCTTGATTGTATTGATTGTATGGGGATTACAGAGTTGATCTACCACGAGATCGTATGACTAAAACCCTAGATGAGTGCTGTTGTCTTACACCCTAAAACCCTCCGACTTATATAGACGCCGGGGGTACCTAGATTTTACACATAGTCGGTTGCACATCAAAGGGAAAAAACACGCCTATCTACTGTTGATATCTTGGAGAACATGCCATGGTCCCTTCAATCTTCCTCCTTGGCGACCGGGCCCCTGGTCTTCTAATGCTCACCCAGTGGCCCGTATAGTCCGGCCCATTAGATACAGGTCGGCTATCCGAGGACCCCTTAACCCAGGACTCCCTAAGTAGCCCCCGGACTAGCCTCCAACGCCGAGGCATATTCGGACAATATTGCATGTCTTCGGATTGCGAGGTGAGTCCCTCCATCCTTCTTGTTCGGCAACCGCCCTATCATTGGCGAAAGAAATCCCAAACGTGGTATTCCTGGGTCCACAGTAATAGTGTTTCTGGGTGAAAGCACATTTGCTCCCTTGGTGGTTTTGGTAATTAATAACAACATATAAGTCATTGAACTAATGTTTCCACCAAGTATATTTCAGGAAATGTTCAATGATAGGGATGGCAAAAGGAGATTGTGGAGATACCCCAAGTTGCAAGGAAATAGGTTGGCCAAGCTTCAAGCAAGAGGACTCTACATTTTATATTTGTGAGAAATCACTTTGAGTCCATAGGAAAGCCAATACTATTAAAAGGGGGTAAGGTTTTGTTGGTGAACAATATGCTCATACATGCACAAGAGATAGTCGCCAAAAACATCCACAAGCTCTCCCACCAAAGTCTGTCCTAAGCCAAACATTCAAAATCGGTGCAACCAACTTTCCTATCCCGGTGCTACCGATTCCAAACCCTAGACAGACCCTACCAAACCCTAGCCACTTCGGTGCAACCGATTCCATACCGGTGCCACCGAGTTTAGGTTGCCAACTTTCTGTTACACAAATTCACATTTTCGGTCCCACCGAGAATGTTGGATCGGCGTCACCGAGATTGGAAATCTGACCGTTGGTCACCTTATCGGTGCAACCGAGTTTCCTATATCGGTCTCACCGAGATTCAAAAGTTGCCACCTTTTGGTCACTTCGGTACCACCGAGATTAACACATCGGTGTCACCGAGTTGGTCATTTTGTGTGTAACGGTTGGATTTTTGGAGATGCCTATATATACCCCTTCACCACCACCTACTCGAAAGAGAAGCACTCAGAACTATTCCATACTTGCCCATCCAGTTTTCTGAGAGAGAACCACCTATTCTTGTGTTGAGGTCAAGATCTTCCACTCCTACCGTATGGATCTTGATTTCTAGCCTCCCCAATTTGCTTTCCAACAATCCCATCTCTTCTACCAAGCCAAATCTGTGAGAGAGTGATTGTGTGTTGAGGAGTCTATCATCTTGAAGCACAAGAGCAAGGAGTTCATCATCATTACTAAGCCTATTACCTTTTGGAGGGTGGTGCCTCCTAGATTGGTTAGGTGTCGCTTGGGAGCCTCCTACTGCGTGTTGTGGAGTGAACCAAGAAGTTTGTACGGGCAAGGAGATCGCCTACTTCGTGAAGATCTACCCATAGTGAGGCTAGTCCTTCGTGGACGGAAGCCGTTATGGAATAGTCAAGGTTGCTACTTCGTGGACCCTTATGGGTGGAGCCCTCCGTGGACTCTCGCGACCGTTACCCTCCGTGGGTTGAAGACTCCATAAACGTGGATGTACGATAGCGCCACCTATCGGAACCACGGGAAAAAATCATTGTGTCTACAACTGCGTTTGATTCTCCTACCCTATCCCTTCTATACATGCTTGTTGTTATTTTCCGCTGCTATATACTCTTAGACTTGCATGTGTAGGGTGTACTTGACTTGCCATGAAATGCTAAAAACTGTCAACCCTAAAACTTGGCATAGGCAAAACTTTTATTTCGTCAAGTAGTCTAATCACCCCCCTCTAGACATACTTTCGGTCCTACAAGTTGTATCAGAGCTTTGGTCTCCATTGCTTAGGTCTCACAACCTAGGAGAGTATGGCGTCTAGTGAGGGAAGTTATCACCGTAGAGGTCCGTATCTTGATGGCACTAATTTTACTAGTTGGAAGCACAAAATGAAAATGCATATTCTTGGTCATAACCCCGCCGTTTGGGCTGTTGTTCGTGTTGGCTTGCAAGGTGAGTTCTTTGCGGATGGACGGGAACCGGATCGTGAAGCGACCGCGGATGAGTTGAAGATGTTGCAATACAACGCTCAAGCATGCGACATTTTATTCAACTGCTTATGCCCCGAAGAATTCAACAAAATTAGCCGTCTTGAGAATGCAAAAGAGATTTGGGATACTTTGGTTGATATGCACGAAGGAACCGAGTCCGTGAGAGAATACAAGTTAGATGTTCTTAAAGGTCAGCTTGACAAGTTCAAGATGAAGGATGGTGAAGGAGTCGCAGAGATGTACTCTAGGCTAGCTCTCATTACCAATGAGATTGCCGGCTTAGGAAGCGAAGAAATGACCGACAAATTCATCATCAAGAAGAAACTTAGAGCTTTGGATGAGAGATACGACACCGTGTGCACATTGATCCAAATGATGCCCAACTACAAAGATCTCAAGCCTACGGAAGTCATTGGAAGGATTGTTGCTCATGAGATGACACTCAAGGACAAGGAAGAGCTACATCACAAGTCTAGCGGTGCTTACAAAGCCACAAGTGATGCTCCCGCAACTTCAAACAACAACCTTGTCACCAATGAAGAGATAAGTCTCATGGTCAAGAAATTCAACAAGTTCTACAAGAATAGAGGCAAAGAAAGAAGCTCAAATTCAAGATATGATGACAAGCGTTCGTCAAGTCGTGACCGCAATTGCTACAATTGTGGGAAGCCCGGACACTACTCCAATGAGTGCACGGCTCCCTACAAAAGAAGAGAAGAATCACCTCGAAGACGAAGCTCAAGAAATGAATCACCTCAAAGAGAGAGAAGGAGTAGAGATGATCGTTATGAACGAAGACCCTCAAGGAGAAGTAGGGATTCGGAGAAGAAGGACAAGTACACCAAGAGCTACACAAGAAGGAAACATCAAGCTCATGTTGGTGAATGGGTTTCCGGCTCCGACTCCGACAACAACTCCGAGAGAAGCTATCACTCCGACTCCGACTACAGTCAAGATGATGGTGTTGCCGGAATTGCTCTAGCGACTACCAACTCCTACGATCTATTTGATTCACCAAACGAAGGGAGTGGAAGTTGCTTCATGGCTAAAGGCCCCCAGGTATCACACCCCGAATATCTTGATTTTGATAGTGACGAAGATGATTTGCTTTGTGATGATGACTTGCTTTGTGATAAAACTAGTGATGCTGATCAAAATGAACTTGATAATTCTCATGCTAGTCAAGATAAGTCAATTGATGATGATAAGATGAAAATAAAAGAACTAACTAAAGAACTAAACACTCTTAAGTTAGCTCATGAATCTACTCTTGAAGATCATAGAGAGCTTGTGAGAACTCATGAGAAGCTACGCTTCGAGAAGCTCAACTTAGAGCAAGAGCATGAGTTTCTCAAAGCTATCAATGACGATCTTCGAAAGAAGACTTCATCTTATCTAGCCAAACGACTACTCTTGTCTACATTAATGCCTCAAGTTAAAACTAAGCAATCTAGTAACAAAGGCAAGAAAGATTCTTCATCTAGTAGCAACAATAAAAATGTTAAACCCAATGATGTTGCTTCTAGTAGTTCTATTGATTCCACTAATGATGATTCTCTTAGCCAAGTTACACTTGAGCAAGAAAATGCTTTATTGAAAGGAATTATAGAGAAAGGTGTCTACAAGAGTCTTGTCGGATGTAAGCAATTTGAGGAAATTGTACGCAAGCACGGAGGATACCGGAAGAATCGTGGTGTTGGCTACTTCAACGCTAATGGAGTTGAATGGGAAGAAGGTCAATATCCCGAGCCCAAGTTTGTTCCTCAAAAGGAGAAGTATGAAAATACTCTTCCCAAGGGGACAAGCACTCAAGATGACCTTCCACCACAAGACCACAAGCTCAAGGGCAAGAACAAGCTTCAAGAGGACATTGACTCATACGAAGATGAACCCCTAGCTATGGTGGAGTGGGTTCCCAAGGCTACATCAAGCTCAACTTCTACAAAGGCTACTACAACACCAAGGATCCCCATCAACTTGATGTGGGTCCCCAAGAAGAAGAACTAGTAAGTTCTTGAGGGGTGACTCCACCAATGAAATTCACTCACATTCATTATTGGCAAGAATTATTTGCAATCAACATCAACTCTATGCAATAGTTCAAGGAGTCACACATTCCCTCAAAGGTAAGCAAGGGACAAGGTAATCAACAAATCAATGGACATCATAACATATGCTTTGCACTCCATGTCCATAGATATCCTTGTATTTGTCTCTTGTGTGTTGGGACTAACCCATGTAGGTGAGAAGAGTAAGGAAACAACAAGGATGCTCCCAACTCTTGGTGATCTTCATCAACCTTGAGCATCCACAACTACCTCACCAACATGAAGTCTTCATTGACAAAACCCAAGGTTAGTTTATCCCTCTTATGGGGGGATGTCACATCAAGGGGGAGCTTTACTCTAAGACTTGAGTTAAAGCATCTCTTAGTATGTGACAACATTAAATGCTTTATGTAAAAGTGGTAACCCCACTTGTGCTTAAACGATGAGTACTCTTACTTGGCTCCTAAGTCAAATACTCATATATAGATGACTTCGTCATCGCCCAAGTGCTTGTTAGATGCTAGTGTGTTTGTGCATGTTTGTCATGATTTCATTTGACATCTTATTGTGCGAGCATGTTGGTCTGCATTTGTTTTCTCATTCGCGGACATCCAATTGTTGCTATTTGGTTTTTAATTTATCTTTTCCCAATTGGATGGCCAAGAATGCCTAGGACCACTCTTTAGCTATCTATGCTTTCTCACCTCATATTCTATTCATGCTGCATCACAAAATTTGAACAAGTACTTTTCGATCCCTCTGTGTGTGGAGCACTCGGAGTTCCGTATCGACAAGGACTGACCATTAAAACCTCCCAAGTGCATCTCGGTGGAACCAACCCCACAATCTCGGTCTCACCGAATGCCTAGGGTTGATCTGGTTTTCTATCTCGGTACTGCCGATTTCATATTCTTGGTTACACCGAGTTTCCCTGTCACCTAACAGTTGTGGAACTCGGTGACACCGAAAACATTGGAGGGTATATATATCTGTGGACCCGACGCTTTGAAATTTCATCCTCAAGCCGTCGCGCCCCAAACCCTAAGTTGCCGCTTCAAGACCCCTGGTCATCGCCTTGCCTTCCCGAGTCTCCTCCGCCGCTGGGAATCGCCGTCGTCGACGAAATCTGCTCCATCGTCGCCGCCGTAGCGGATCCGCACCAAGTTAGGGTACGGATTCGACCTCCTTTGCGCCTCCCCTTCTGATTCTTGCGCATTGGATTTGTTTTCTCTATAAGCCACAGTTTGCACAGCTTCCCATCCACAAGAAAATTCCTATAGTTTAGCGAATGATTGATTTTCTAGGATTTGTTTTCTGCCCGACGCAACTCGGTAGAACCGAATCAAGAAAATCGGTACCACCGATTTTCGTTTCTGTGTTGCTGAGAACTGTCTCGGTGAAACCGAGCACTCCTTTTCGGTCCCACCGAAAAGGGTGCGAAGTTTCTGTTAAAGGGACAGTCAGTCTCGGTGTCACCGAAAATTTTGCTTCGGCCTTACCGATTTGTATCTGACAGAATGCAAAACTTTGGAAATCCTTTGTTCAAACTTTCAAAATCCAGCCTAATTTTGTGATAACTCATTCTATTCTGCTCATCTATATTCTATTCACAGGGTCAGATATGTCAGAAGCTAAGGACAGTCAGTATGATCTCCGAGAGCAAAGTGTTGAGATGGATTCAGGCACTAGTCCTGAGTCTAGTTCATCTTCAGATCCAGGCACTCCCAATTCCCATGGATTGCCCAAGGCTACTACTAGGGCTAGGAAGAAGCTGAATTCTGATGAGGAAGATTCAGACTTCGTTCCAGAAGAGATTCTTGCTAAGAAGCAAGAGAAGGCTGCCAAGAAAGCTGCAAGTGAAGCTACTTCTTCCAGGAAAGTGGTTGGCAAGACATATGCCAGTTCTGCTTCAGTGAGAGCACCTGAGAGTGCTAGAGCTACCATGACTATTGAGCCCCCTCGTGAAGGTGCTAGGACTAGAATGGCTCTTCATCTTGAGTCACCTCCAAAGAAGAAATCATTGCCTAAGAAGGTAGGTGAGAAGAAGGGTGCTAGAAAGAGGATAGTCTATGTCACTGGCAGGCAGACCTCCATGTTTGAGGATCCAGAGGAGGCTGCTGCTACGGCTGCTGCTGCTGATGCTGAGGAGGAGGAAGAACATGTTGAGAAAGCCCCTCCCAAGAAGAAGCAAAAGAACTCATGTCTGATGCTATGCCAAAGAGCGGTACTTCCAAGAGTACCAAGTCTGCTGGAAAGAAGCCTGCTGCTGAGAAGCCCAAGAGATTGTCTAGGCAAATTCCTGCTTCTGAAAAGAACAAAGGGACTACCTCCAGAGTTGAGGATGAGGATGCTATGTCCACTTTGATGAAGCTTAGACCTCACCTTCCAGTTCACAATGCTAGCTACCCACTAGCTGAGGATATGAAGAAGAGGAAGGATTCAGGTTCGAGGGCATGGAGAGCTGCTGATCCATATGCCCAGAGGAAGAAGACAGCTGTGGACTACAGATTTTTCACCAGAGAGCAACAGGATTTCTATGAAACTGTGCTCTTCGACAAGAGTCCAGCTATGAGCGATATGCGATATGTTGACTGGAAATTCATCGAGGAAAACCAGGACTATTTTCCAAGTGTCCAAGACAATTTCCACTGCATAGGTTTGGATGAGTTCGTTGGCAGAGAATTCACTGCTTGGAATGATGAGATGATCATGTAATTCTACTCCACTGCACACTTTTATGGAGATGGTAGAATTGTATGGATGACTGAAGGTGCAAGGTATGAATCTTCTATTGAAAAGTGGGCTACCATCTTAGGAGTCCCAGAAGCATAGGATGGTGATTTGGATGTATACTCAGAATCCAAGGAGAGCCACAATGCTATGGCCAATATGTATAAGGAGATCCCTGCTGCTAATGTGAAGTCTCACAGGCTTGGATCTATCTACTTTCTTCAGGCTGGCCTCCGCACCATGAACACCATTCTGAGGCATACTTTGATGCCCAAGTCAGGAGATGAAAAGATGATTCGAGGCTACTCCATCAATATGTTGATCCACCTTGACAGACACACCAGGATCAGAGTCATGGATTTGATTGTTGAGACAATCAAGAGGGTTGCCGCTGATCAGAAGCGCTCTTGCTGTTATGCACCCTACATCCAGATGCTTATTAACTCAAAGTTGGAGAAGCACATTTTTGCTCTAGATCGTCCACATTTACCCCTACAGCCAGATCTCGAGGACAATGTTGTGGTGATGAACCCAGATCACCCCACTTCAGCTGCAGCTCAGGCAGAGGCAGAGGCAGTTAGAGCCACTAGTGATCAGGTCCCTAGATCCAGGAATGAGCAAATGGATCTTTTGATCTCATCTATCCAGGACATGAAGAAGGATATTAAGGAGATTCTGGAAAATCAGAACAGTCTTGTGAGGATATTTGAGAACAGGATCAAGACTCTGAACGATAAGGTTGATGGGCTGACTAAGACAGTCAATGAGCTCAAGAAGGAAGTTGACTCAGTGCCTCTTCCTCATTCTTCTGATTCAGATGATGATGATGATGATGATGATGGATCACCTCTCAGGACAGGCACACAGTTTCCCACTCAGGCCAGATCAGCCACTGTGCCAGCTCCAGACTTGAGGCCCTCTTCATCAGCTCCTGCTGCTGTCACCTCAGCTCCTGGTCCATCAGCTCCAGTTCCTCCAGCTGCCACTCCAACTCCATCCACGACATCTGCAGAGATCTTCGCCAACGCTGTTCTCTCGACTCCTTCATCAACAACCGGAGGAGATCAGCCCAAGAACGATTAGATGTATGCCTTTGAACTTTTTGGTAACTTGTTGCCAAAGGGGGAAAAGTGTATATAGATCTGTAGGCTTCGAGTGAGAGAGCGTTTTGGTGTTTATTGCTTTTCAAAAACATTTGACCTCGTGGTTTGGATGTGTTACACTCTTGTGTGTTTTGATCATAACGCTTTATGTGTGTTGTGCTACTATTTCCTATAGTCTTAAATGCTTATGAGATAATCATTATATTTGATTGTTTGTGTTGTGCTATGATGTTCATTCTAATTATTCTCGCACACCACCAAGTTGTATGTGACATGGAAGAAGTGCCCCATATACCTAATCGATTGTGCATTTGCATTCAAACGCCAATTCAAAATAATGCACAAATTTAGGGAGAGCTCTTGCTTATCACATACTTCTCAAAGCGATGATTATATTCATTGATTATATCATATGTCGAAGCTTTGATCTATATGTTGTCATCAATTACCAAAAAGGGGGATATTGAAAGCACATTTGCTCCCTTGGTGGTTTTGGTAATTAATAACAACATATAAGTCATTGAACTAATGTTTCCACCAAGTATATTTCAGGAAATGTTCAATGATAGGGATGGCAAAAGGAGATTGTGGAGATACCCCAAGTTGCAAGGAAATAGGTTGGCCAAGCTTCAAGCAAGAGGACTCTACATTTTATATTTGTGAGAAATCACTTTGAGTCCATAGGAAAGCCAATACTATTAAAAGGGGGTAAGGTTTTGTTGGTGAACAATATGCTCATACGTGCACAAGAGATAGTCGCCAAAAACATCCACAAGCTCTCCCACCAAAGTCTGTCCTAAGCCAAACATTCAAAATCGGTGCAACCAACTTTCCTATCCCGGTGCCACCGATTCCAAACACTAGACAGACCCTGCCAAACCCTAGCCACTTCGGTGCAACCGATTCCATAGCGGTGCCACCGAGTTTAGGTTGCCAACTTTCTGTTACGCAAATTCACATTTTTGGTCCCACCGAGAATGTTGGATCAGCGTCATCGAGATTGGAAATCTGACCGTTGGTCACCTTATCGGTGCAACCGAGTTTCCTATATCGGTCTCACCGAGATTCAAAAGTTGCCACCTTTTGGTCACTTCGGTACCACCGAGATTAACACATCGGTGTCACCGAGTTGGTCATTTTGTGTGTAACGGTTGGATTTTTGGAGATGCCTATATATACCCCTTCACCACCACCTACTCGAAAGAGAAGCACTCAGAACTATTCCATACTTGCCCATCCAGTTTTCTGAGAGAGAACCACCTAGTCTTGTGTTGGGGTCAAGATCTTCCACTCCTACCATATGGATCTTGATTTCTAGCCTCCCCAATTTGCTTTCCAACAATCCCATCTCTTCTACCAAGCCAAATCTGTGAGAGAGTGATTGTGTGTTGAGGAGTCTATTATCTTGAAGCACAAGAGCAAGGAGTTCATCGTCATTACCGAGCCTATTACCTTTTGGAGGGTGGTGCCTCCTAGATTGGTTAGGTGTCGCTTGGGAGCCTCCTACTACGTGTTGTGGAGTGAACCAAGAAGTTTGTACGGGCAAGGAGATTGCCTACTTCGTGAAGATCTACCCATAGTGAGGCTAGTCCTTCGTGGACGCAAGCCGTTATGGAATAGTCAAGGTTGCTACTTCGTGGACCCTTATGGGTGGAGCCCTCCGTGGACTCTCGCGACCGTTACCCTCCGTGGGTTGAAGACTCCATAAACGTGGATGTACGATAGCGCCACCTATCGGAACCACGGGAAAAAATCATCGTGTCTACAACTGCGTTTGATTCTCCTACCCTATCCCTTCTATACATGCTTGTTGTTATTTTCCGCTGCTATATACTCTTAGACTTGCATGTGTAGGGTGTACTTGACTTGCCATGAAATGCTAAAAACTGTCAACCCTAAAACTTGGCATAGGCAAAACTTTTATTTGGTCAAGTAGTCTATTCACCCCCCCTCTAGACATACTTTCGGTCCTACACTTGGACTTCGCGCATCGTGGGGAGACGAGCGGTTCAGTAGCTTTTTACAAAACTACCCCTAACACAAATGCACTACTAGGGAAAACCTTATACACAGAATCTTAGCAGCAGCGCGGGACACGATGGGGCGCTACTGCTAATTAGCAGTAGCGCGGTATGAAGACAGGCGCTACTGGTACTAACTTAGCAGTAGCGCGGCTCGGTAGAACCGCGCTGCTACTAAAATTGACCGACCGTTCCCGCCACGATAGGTTTAGCAGTAGCGCGTCCACGATAACCGCGCTACTGCTAATGTGATAGTAGCAGCGCTCTTTTTTTTCAACCCGCTACTGCTAATTTTGAAACTGGCCACATGGCGGGCCCCTCTTAGTAGTAGCGCGTGGTACAGGGGAGCGCTACTGCTATCTTATTAGCAGCAGCGCGTTTTTCTCCCAGCGCTACTGCTAAGCCTCAGCCATACCACCTTTTTCCTCCCCCCTCCCCTCCTCTCTTCCTCACTTTCCCCTAGCTCCCACCTCCTCTCTCCCTCACTTTGCTTCTTCCTCACTACTTCTCCCCCCATTACTCTCCTTCTTCTACCTATCTTTCTCTCTCTTTATTACTCCTAGCTAACTACACCAACCTCCATTAATGCATCTCCTTTCTCTTTTTCCTTCCCCCTGCACTAGTTGAACTTGTCTCCTCCCAAACTAGCTAGCTAGGTAGATCTAGCTAGAATTTAGTGAAGTGACCTATGTACCTCCCTAACTAGATCTATAGCCTTATCAAGAAGAGCTTTGTCCACTTTTGATCATTCCATAGGTGTGTGTGGCGACACCTATCGACATCATCATCACATAGCACGATCTCGAGATAGGTGATTAAAAATTTATGCTTTTGCAAGAATGGAAATATGTGTATGTGTGCGATATGACATAATCAGGCGATATGATGGAAATTGTGTGTGTGGCATGAGTTGCCGCCGAATTGTGCTTGTGAGTTGCCTATGTTTTGCCGAAATGTTGATTTATTTCCATATCGGCGAATTCCGGGCAAACTCTATATGTCCTATTTTTAGGGAAGGTCATGCCGAATTTTTGTATGACTTTGATGCATGCATGCATTTTTATAATCAATTTGTTTATTATTACCGTGCAGGCGTTCATGATGGTCAGTGGAACGGTGGTGGACAGGTGGTTGCGGTCGGCGGTGCAGGACATGAAAGAAAATAATCTAACAGAGGTTTTATGTCCGTGTCGAAGATGCAAAGGACGAGCTTGGCTCGACCCCTATGACGATGGTCGTGTGATGGCGCACCTGCTCATGACTGGTTTCATGGATGGCTATACTCGGTGGATAATTGAAGATATGGGCAGTGATGATCAGAACTCAGGGGTGACGATGGAATGCATGACCGACAGTGACAACGGCGCAACTGAGAGATTTTACGGAAGGGTCGAGGAGATCTGGGAGCTTGACTACTCTGGACTGCACAACGCGACGATGTTCCGTGTCAGATGGGCTAAGAATGTCGAAAGAGAAAACCGGTATTTCACTACCATGACTATACCCGACGCCAAGAGCGGTACCGTGAACGCTATCGCAAAAAACGAGCCATGGGTACACGCTAAGCACGTGACACAATGCTTCTTCATAACCGACCCGTGCAATCCCAGCCGTGTTGTCGTGAGGAGAGGCAAAAGGAACATCATTGGAATGGATGGAGTCGCCAATGAGGAAGACTACGACCAGTACGGCAACCCAATGAGGCAAGATGACGATGACGATGAAGTGTACATCAAAAGAAGAATCAATACTACATTACCTAAGAAAGATCGTACTCCATGGAAAAGGAAAAGTCACAATGAGGGGCTCAATTATGTTCCTATTTTGTATACATACTTAACCGTCAAATGATGCAATATATATCGCCTTAGTTATATACATTGTATCACCTTCCCTTCGTTCCTGCTCTCAGAAAAAAGGAAAAGAAAAGAAAAGAAAAAGAAGAAAAGAAAAGGAAGTGAAAATAAAGGAAAAGACAATAGAAGAAACAAACAGGAAAACTGCTATAGGTACTGGTTATAGCAGTAGCGCTTTTCCTAAAAAGACCTATAGCTAGTCAAAATAGCAGTAGCGCTTTTCCGAAAAAGAGCTATAGCTAGTCAAAATAGCAGTAGCGCCATTTGGAGAAGCGCGCTATAGATAACTTAGCTATAGCACGTTTTTCGGAAACGCGCTACTGCTATGTCGACTTAACCCCCGGATCCCCACTCTCTCTTCCCCCAAATCCCCGTTTCCCGCCTATGCTTCCCCCAAATCCCCGGCCCCTCGTCGCTGCCGGAGCCCGTGCCCTCGCCGCGCGCCCCTGCCTCAAGCGCCGGAGTCCTGCCCTCGCCGGAGTCCTGCCCTCGCCCCCGACCCCTGCGCTCACCCCCGAGCCCCCGACCCCGGCGCTCGCCCACGACCCCCCGACCCCGGCGACCTCGCCCTCGCCCCCGACCCCGGCGCTCGCCCCTGACCCCCCGACCCCGGCCCCGGCACGCCATGCCTCCCTCCTCTGCTTCCTCCCCTCCCAACCTCGCCCCTGCACCCTCTGTAAGCCCCCCACCGCTCCTCCTCTCTCTGCTAGTTGGTTAATTTAGGGTTAGGTGTTTTAGGTGTAGTTAAAATAAAAAACAGAATTGATTATATAGGTTTCTTGCATTTTATAGCTTAAGCAATTGTTGCTATTTAAAAAAACCAGAATTTGGACCTGTGATATGTGGACATGTGATTTGGACATGTCATATTTGGAATTTGGACATGTCATATTTGGACATGTGATGTTTTGGACATGTCATATTTGGAAAATGATGATTATGTGCAGGGTAAATGATCCGAGTGGCCTATGTTTTGCCGGAATGTTGATTCATTTCCGTTCCGGTGAATTTCAGGCGCTCGATATGTCCACTTTTTAGCAAAGGTCATGCCAAAAAATTTCGTGAATTTCTGCATGACTTGTGCTACAAACTAGGACATATCGAGTGCCCGGGATTTTCCGCAACGGGAATGAATCAACATTCCTGCAAAACATTGGCCTTTTTTATGTCATTATTCATTTTATTAGGTCTAGAATTAATTGACTAGATTTAATCGTAGGAAACATGGCTAGCAACGATGAAGGACAGGGTTCTGGTGATTGCAACGTCTATGCGGCGGCAGACGCCTATTTGGACCTTCTCGATGAGCAACGGTTGTTGCAGGGCCCACCTGTCACATCCGAGACTGAGACCGACATCGAGACTGGCGTCGAGACCCGCGCTGAGACTGACACCGGCGCCGAGACCGGCGCCGAGACCGACGCCGAGACTGACACCGGTGCCGAGACCGGCGCTGAGACGGACACCGGCGCCGAGACCGGCACCGAGACTGGCGAAGCCAGTATAGAACCGAAACCAAAGAGGCAACGGCACCCAAAGCAGCTCACCACTACTAGACTGGTGGTCACGGAGGTGGACGACGGCAATTTTGAGCCAAAAGAGCCTGCGGAAGCGCGTGCGTGCTTCGGCAATCAAATAGGCTGCATCCTACGGGCAACCGCCACCATCAACGATGCGAAACTATGGAAGATACCAGATATGAAGCAGTCCCTCCTAACGAAGCTTCCCCAGGTGTTCTTGTTCCCGGGCCGGGATGAAATCAAATATAAAAATCCAGATAAAGACCCGGCAATGAAGAAGATAAACAGACGCGCCATGGGCAAGTTTAGCGGCGCGTTGTTCGCCGGGAAAGTAAGGATGAAAGCAAGGATCATCGACAAAAAGGAACCCTACTCTGAGATTGTAAAGGATAATCCGACAATTACGGAAGAGCAGTTTGAAATATTCAAGGCAGCTTGCGTTGCCGAAGCTACCAAAGAAAAGTCAGAGTACATGAAGGGGCTTCAAGAGAGGAACATGGGGTGCCACCACCTCGGAAGCCGTGGTTACGCGGGGAAGAGGTCCATATGGGCCAAGGAGGACGCGGAACGTGAAAGTCTGGGCATCCCAGACCCCTTGGCGGAGTTCACCGTCCCGCAGGAGCGTGACGTCCTTAGGGCCCGGTACCATTGGGACCCAGTCAAGAAGGTTTTCGAGACGGACGCGGTCACGACGGAGTTCATGAGACCGTTGGTAATTTTTAATTTACCCCCTAATTTTAGCTTCTGATCAATTCGACTGCATGTTTAGTCATATTTGTAAACGATCCTTGTTCCTTTTGCAGAGAGAGCAGCACAGGATCACGGCCGAAAGAGACTCGCCGTCTGAGGCGTTGGCGAGGCCCAAGTGGGACACCCCATTCAACCAGGCCTTGAACATATTGAAAGGACTCCCGGTGGACACTTGGCCATCGTATGGACGCGTGCACGGCGTCAGAGACGGCACCACGTGGAAGAAGTACTACCGTGAGACCACGGAGGAGAGAAAGGAAAGACGGAGGTCAAATGAAGAAAACATCGACAAGAAAGTTGCGATTGTGGTCGCAGCAGCGGTAGCTACCGCAAAACAGGAGATTGCAGCTTCGTATGGTGTCTTGGTTTCGGATATCGTCAGTTGGAGCAGGAAAAATCCAAATAAAGAGGCAGCGGACTTTCCCCTTTCCAACTTCTTCGGGAGCAGCTCGACTAGCGTTGCACCAGCACCTGCTCCTGCACCAGCTCCTGCACCAGCTCCCGCACCTGCTCCTGCACCAGCTCCTGCACCGGCTCCCGCACCTGCTCCTGCACCAACTCCTGCACCGGCTCCCGCACCTGCTCATAGCAGCCCGTCCTCCGTCTCGGACGTGCGCGGCGGTGCTTCGTCTTTGGCTGAGCTCGACGACCTCACGGTACCTGGCACACCGGCCCTCTTCAATAAATGTGTAATCTCCCGTTTTCATTGCCTTTTGGATGTCTCATGTCGCAGACATGTCTTTGTAGGCCGACGTAACCCCGTGCACCATATTGTACACCATCAGCGTCCAGAAGGTGGATGTGGGGAAGGCGATGATAGTGAAGCCGAAGGAACAATTGTTCCACAGCCGTCCGATCCCCCCTGACGTCTTCAAGGTTTCCGTGGCCAGTGTCAAACCGGGCCACGAGAATTTGGCTCCTCCGGTACTAGGGGGAGACGACGACGAGACCCCACGGCTGCTTGGCGATTGCAAGAGGTGGGTCCTGTTGTGGCCAAAGAGTCTGCTTCGTCTGGAGGCGGCTGGGAGCACACCCACGACCACGCAGCCTCAACAAGGTATGAACATCAACACCCCACCTACCCAATTAGCGTCGCCTGTCGTGCTGGGTGATAGCGGACGGGGTGAGGAAGAGGCTCCATTAGTCGCCGCCGCCGAAGAAGCAATGCATGATATCGATGCCATCGATGAGGATGACGATGACACTCTAAAGTATCTCAATACTGGCGCCTATGATGACGGAGGATTGATGGCTCAGCAGTATGAGTACTCAGGGTTTAAGCATCATGAGTCGGTGCCTGACTTGCCGCCTCCGGAGGCTGAACGTATTATAGACGACCTTCCAGTAGCAAAGAAGCATAGGAAGAGAGGGAGGAAAGGCAACAAAGCTGCTTCTATGATCCAGCCGCCTCCGCAGCCTCGGGTTCAAGACCGTATACCTGTCATGGGTGCGGTGAAATACCATATCCCCGGTGAACCAATCCTACCTAATAAGGCAGCGGTAGAGGCCATATACGGTGATCTCAGGAGACTTCATGACGATGTGCTGCGAAGAGAGAAAAGCCTGATCGCCTCGCAAAATCCAGGATACCCGCTCTACGTGGTTAACGTGCCGCATCAAAGGTTGTACGTCGACACTTTCCACGCGGAAAAGTTCTTCCTTCGATTCGATTACATCTTCGACATGTTTCACTTGAAAAGGCTGGATTTTACGTTTGTCCGCCTTTTTGCCTTGTACATGAACTACATCATCAGGATTGAGCAGATACCTTATATCTGTGTCGCTGACCCGTACTTCATGCACGAGAGCTTCTTGGCAGTCTGCAAAAAGCACCGTGAATACGCGAGTAACTACATCACCGATTTCATGGTTGGCAATAAGGACAAGGAGACGATTCTCATGCCTTATCATCCCATGTAAGTCATCCGCGCGGATATCCTTCCTTCCATTTCAATCATTTCATTTGCACGTGTGGAGGCTAATTTGAGGTGTACTTATTTTGCGCAGCGACGGGCGTGCCGTCCTCATCATCCTTTACCCCCGAGTCCCCCACGCTCTTTACTTGGACTCGTCGAAGAACATGAAGAAAAAGGATTACACCCACATCAAGTCTGTTCTCGACAGTGCTATCTTTACGTACGGCGTACGGGGTGGAGAGATCATGGTCAGGAAGACAAGGAACCGCGCGCCCTGCTTCGGCCATAAGACTGACTTCTGGTGCATCCAGCAACCGAGTGGTACTATCAGTGATGGATTCTATGTCCTCCACCACATGCAGGAGTTCAGGCGGGATTAGCAAAACCTTCGCATGTCACCTAGATCCGGCGATGCCCATATTCTGCAATGGGCAAAGAACCTAGGAGATATCCCGGATCATCGACTCCGAGCTGAGTTCTATCACATCCAGCGTGAACTTGCCCAAATCATCATGAAGGAGGTCCTCGAAAAAACAGGGATGTTCTACGAAGAAGGGCAAATGTCGCGGGAAGACGTCCGAACACGCGTAGCCGCTCAGCGTCTCGACCTGAAGCCTTTCACTGCGCTCAGGGACTATCTCCCTGACTTGCATGGATGGCACGACATGTTGGAGTGATTGACGATATATGACAATGTGTCCGTTTAGTCCATACTTTCTCTATGATGAAACTTTGAGTTATGCACGACGAAACTTTATTTGTGATGTAATTAAACCGTCCTCCTCAACTAGCGAAGATCTCTCTAGTTAGGACATTTTGGGTACGATGAACTTTGTATGCTTATGATATGTTGCTTCTATTTTTGCCAAGTCTGTCTCTTTCGGTTGCTCAACTATATATGTTGCATATCATCAACTCATGTGACGATGCAGGTGCATAGATCATCGATGGCGAAGAAGTGCTATGGCAGGAGTATACGACGAGTGGCCGGAGTGTCAGGCCCAGGTGTACCGGTTTCCGGTTTACGAGCGACAGCCAGTAGTTAGTTTAGGTTCACGCTAGTGCGAGAGAGGGATACAAACTGACGCCTCAAGAAGTACTACATTATGTACGATGAGACATGGCATGTAACTTGTATAGTTATATCGTGATTATGATATGACGACATGATTTGTGTTGGATGATATGATGAGACTATTATGTGTATGATATGATGAGCATATTGCATGTTAAAGATATGATTAGAATACTGTATGAAACCTGTACAGAAACATCGCAAATACGTAGCAAAAAAAAGATATGAGAAAATATAGTAGTAGCGCTCTTTAGCGCTGGACAGGAAAAACGCTGCTGCTAAAGGACTTAGCAGTAGCGATGGTATGGAAAGCGCTACTGCTAAAGGACTTAGCAGCAGCGCTGGTATGGAAAGCGCTACTGCTAAGCAAGTATAGTAGTAGCGCGTGTCAAACGCGCTACTGCTAAACGTTAGCTGTAGCGCCGTATCAGTAGCGCGGGTACCCGCGCTACTGATACACCAAATACCCGCGCTACTGTTAGGGTTTTCCCTAGTAGTGATGAGGCACCACCCATTTAAACAAACTAAGTCGTGGTCCAAGCCACAACCTCTTCTTCTCCACCGGAAAAAACCTCCAGCAAAAGGTCTCCACCAAAGATGGCGAGCGCCCCCAGTTCCTCCTCGAATCCTTACGGATCCCGTCCCGGGGTCTGGACCAGCTGCTCCATGTCGCTTCTTCGACTCCGCAACCTCGAGACCCAAGGGTACCTTCCTTCCTTGGATCTGACAGCCGTCCGCGCCGGTTTGACGTCATTCAACGGCGAGGCCTTCGCGGAGAATTTCCCCCATCCACATAAGGGGGAGAATGTGTGTTTTGTGCCATTCCTCCTGCGAGGGCTCGGGTTTCCCATTCACCCGTTCCTGAGAGGGCTACCGGTGTTTTATGGGATTCAGCTCCACCACCTCACTCCAGGGTCTATTCTGCACATCTCGGGTTTTGTCGCCCTTTGCGAGATGTTCCTGGGTTGCGAGGCACACTTCGAGTTGTGGAGGAAATACTTTTGCCTCGTCCCTCGCACTCAAGATAAGATAATCTTTGAGGTCAGCGGAGCCGAAGTATGCCGCATAGCGGGGACGGGATACCCCGTGGGAACACCGAAGGAGTCCGAACTATGGACTTCAGAATGGTTTTACATCGAGGATGTCCCTTTATTCGATCCAGCTCGGAAGGGTCTGCCCGAATACTCCGATGCCCCCTTGAGGAAGAGGTACAACTGGTGCCCGAAGAGCCTGTCCCAAGAAGACAGCATTGAGGTGCAGCGCTTAGCAGCTCGTGTGAGGATACTAGCCCATCATAAGCTGACCATGATAGATGTCATGGCCGCCGCCATCTCCCGGTGCGTCCAACCCCTCCAACAGAGGATACACCCCTTGTGGTGTTACAATGGGACAAGCGATACTACTCACTCCCGAAGACTGGGTCCTGCTGATCAAACGGCATTGGCCGCCGCACTTGCCGACCTATACAAAGGGGAGCAAGAAGATTTCATTCGGCGATCGACCAAAGAGGGATACTCAAGCCATAATCCCATCGAATGGGTGAGCCTTTCAATCCCGCGACCATAGTTCGGATTCTCAATTTGTCCCTTCTTGACCGAAGTCTTTATTTTCATGCAAATAGGAATGGAGGAGCTTTATCGAGACAGTCCATTGTCCGGCCCCTCAGCCCGAAGGCTATTCCCGCGACGACGATCCGGGCTATCATGAAGACCCATATCTGTCAATCGAACTCGAAGACGGGTTTTCTACCAAGAGGGCCTTGACGACTCCAAGGTGGCCATTATCGCTGATTACCCTGGGTCCTTCCCTTCTCCTGCAACAAGCAAGAAGAAGAAAACATCTCGCAAGAGGCAAGTGTCCTCAACTGGCCCTGACGCGCCGGCCACAAGGATCCGGCAAATGAGCCGGTCGTGGGGGCGAGTGCGCCTACGAGTTCATCCCAAAGGTATTTCGCTTAATCGCTTGATTCAATATCATGATTTGACAAGGCCTAACAAGAGACCATTTTGCCAAAATATTCAGGCAAAGGGTTCGGCCGTCACCCGCCGAGGACGTCATCAGGACGTCCGGCGGTGCCCAAGATTCCAGGCCTTCCACCCATGCCGATCCTGCTGCGGGAGCCCCCACCGTCAATCCTGCCCCAGCCGATTCTGGTGACGCCATATCTGTCACCAAATCAGAGGTTGGGAGCGCTATGCATCATCGGTGGCGACGAGGAGCCCTGCGTCATCCGGCCTTTTCCGAACAAGAGTTCGGTGCTCTACGCATGGCGGATGCACACCTCGGGGCCGCCCGAGCTGGGTTCGGGGAGGCTGTAAAGTTGATATCGTCCAGTTTGCAGGTAAGTAGTTGTTTATTAAAGTCCGAACACTTGCATAGACTCAGTAGCCCCTGAGCCTTAAATTGGTCGGCACGACCGAATTAAGGATCCCCGTACTAATTGACTGGTAATGTAGGCTTCGAAGCAGCGGTGCGAGCAACTGTCCAAGGAACTGGAAGCCAGCCAAACACAGGTCGAAGCTGTTAAGGCCGAACTAGAGCAAGTGAAGAGCTTTACTCGGGAGGCACATGGTTAGTATATATATATACTGCTGATCTTTAGTATATCCCCATGCTTACGGAAGGGTACTATGTAGTAGCTGAATCAATAGGGCAATTACAAAAAGATTTGGATGTAGCCCGAGAATCTCAGCAATATGCCGAGTCCCAGCTGGAAGCTGGCCATCGCGTTTTACAATGTCATCTTGAAGAGAAGAACCGCCTGAAGGAGGAGAATAGACAACAAGGCGAACAGATTGAGAGCTTAAAGGCTCAATTGGCCCAGGCCCAAGGAGAAAACCAGAATCTACAGAGAGGCATGTTCGGTAAGTGTGATTTTAACATCGGAAAGTATCTCTTATAAATGAGGTGTGATACGCATGCCGTGACTCATATGCAGGTGTATTGTTCGGGCGACCCGAACAGGAAATTGGATCCTACCAGGGGAATCTATTGAAGGAGCTGTCCACCCTTTATGAGCAGGCTCGGAAGGCCATGAAAAGCATGGTGAAGGCACTATGGCCTGCCAAGCAACCTCCGGAGAGGGTGACCGAACTAATCGATCGCTTCAAGGGAGCCCGAGCAAGGCTCGAGCTGTGGAAGACATCGGCTTGCCTGGAGGGAGCACGAGAGGCGTGGGCGATGATCAAGACCCGCTATACCGGACTTGACCCCGAGCGTATGGCTCAGTTTGGACCAGTGGGGGAAGATGGACAAGAAGTGCCGCTTCACCTGGTATACGACTAGGTGATGCCTGCAGCCCGTCTCTCACAACAAGACTGCTCCCTGGACACCATAATCGATAATCTCGATCAGCCGCCAGATGTATGATCATATGTAGCTATGTACTTTTATAATCGAAAAATTACTCCATCTGTGTTGTGAACTTTGTCTTAACCGGCCATCGGCTTTAACCTCCCATGCTAAGAGCTTGGGAGTGTTCCTTTGTAAGTTATCACCCGACGGGAGGGGACTATGTTCGGGGAACCAGGCAATCCGGCCATGTGGTGCGAACAGACAGAAAGCACACAGGGAGATATGTTATATTACTGCTGAGCATAAGAAACATCTTCTGAAGAAAATAGTAACTCTATCGATACCTTCCTTCAGGGGTGCTACGTAAATCGTAGGAGAAAAGGCCGTATATTGATAGTGTGCGGCCAAGGGCTTGTGTGAAGGAAAAAGCCCGAATAATGGTCATGAACGGCCATAATTGAATCCGTCATAGCCGATCAATTGTCTACTGAAGATAGCTAGCTTTTGGCTTCACCTGTCTGAGGTACGTATCCGGATGACCCGGTCGTCACAATCGCAGAGGTGCTCCCTTTACCCTCTAGCCGAACAATCGGGAACGTAGAGGGTAAGCACAGGAGCAAGGCAACCCAGCTTGGCAAATTCTTAGTTCTAATTGATGCATAAGATGGCGTAAAAACGACAAGGAAAGTATGCGTACACAAGAAATGTGCACAAGTGCTTATAACATAAAAGCATTGGCTTCGGAAAGGAAGCCCCCGGGTACTATGTTCGGATTTAGCACTTGAAGGTGTTGGCCGAAAAATCATTAGTACAAGATCGATCGAACCGAACGTAGAGTTGGGAAGAAGAAGAAATCACCCTGCCAGAAATCAAGGTGGGAGGGAGAAGAAATAACAATAGAAAGAAAGAAAGGAGTAAAAAGTATGACAACATTGGTCTAACCGTAGTAGCGCCGAAGACGAGTTGCGTTCCATGGGTTTGGTTCAAGGCGGTTGTCCTGCGGGTTCCGAAGACGGTAAGCTCCTCCTGTGAGTACCTCTTCAATGATGAAGGGGCCTTCCCATTTGGGCTTGAGTTTATGCTTCTGCTTCTCCAGTAGTCGTAAGACTAGTTCGCCCACGTTGTATGCTTGTGCCCTGACCTCCCTAGTCTGGTAAAGCCGGGCCTGCTGCGGATAAAAAGTAGAACGGGCCCGAGCTATGTCATGCTCCTCTTCCAAGGCGTCCAAGTCGTCCCGCCGATCTAACTCGGCCTCTCTTTCCTCGTACATGCGCACTCTTAGTGCATCGTGAATGATATCACAAGGAAGGACCGCTTCGGCCCCGTAGACCATGAAGAACGGTGTGTATCCCGTTGATCTATCCGGGGTGGTGCGCAAGCCCCATAGAACGGAGTCGAGCTCCTCTACCCACTGACAATCGGACACTTGAAGAGACCGGACCAAACGTCGCTTGATGCCGCTCATTATGAGGCCGTTTGCTCGTTCGACTTGTCCATTAGTCTGCGGGTGACAAACCGATGCGTAATCGAGCTTGATGCTCATCTTTGCGCACCAGTCTTTGACCTCCTAGGCCGTGAAATTGGATCCATTATCAGTTATTATACTATGCGGGACACCATAACGGTGTACCACGCCGGATATAAAGTCGATTACTGGTCCGGATTTGGCTGATTTAACAGGTTTGGCCTCTATCCATTTGGTGAACTTGTCGACCATGACCAGTAAGTATTTATTTTTCTTGGTCCCCCCTTTAAGTGGTTCGACCATGTCCAGCCCCCAGACCGCGAAGGGCCAGGTGATCGGAATAGTCCGAAGAGCTGTTGGGGGCATGTGACTTTGGTTTGTGAAAAGTTGACACCCCACGCAATATTTGACAAGTGACTGGGCGTCCGCCCGAGCTGTAGGCCAAAAGAACCCAGCCCGGAAGGCCTTGCTTACCAAGGCTCTTGCTGCGGCGTGATGACCACCCATCCCTGCGTGGACTTCGGCTAATAGCTGCGGCCCTTCTTCCTCAGATATGCACCGCTGTAGTACTCCGGTGGTGCTCTTTTTGTATAACTCTCCTTCGTGTACCTTGAAGGCTTTGGAACGCCGAACTATGCGTCGCGCCTCCGTCTGATCGTCGGGGAGTTCTTTGGGAAGGAGGTAGGCGAGGAAGGGCTCGGTCCATGGCGTGATTACTGCCATGACCTCGTGAGCCGAGGGCGTTTCGTCCATGACGGAGCCGCCGATGATTTGATCGTCTAGTTCGTTTACAGGGGGAACAACCTTGTCTACACTGGATGGATCGGCATCCTCTTGATCTGGCCAAACCACAGATGGCTTAAAGAGCCGTTCCAGAAAAGTGTTTGGTGGGACAAGATCACGTTTGGCTCCTATTCGAGCTAGTATATCGGCAGCTTGATTGTCGTCTCTAGCGACGTGGTGAAATTCCAGCCCCTCGAACCATGCGGATATCTTGAGGACAGCGTTTCTATATGCCGCCATCTTCAGATTCTTAGCATCAAACTCACCATTGACTTGAGAGATGGCCAGATTGGAATCTCCCCGTACCTCCAGCCGTTGTATGCCCATTGAAACTGCCATCCGAAGACCATGCAAGAGGGCTTCGTATTTGGCTGCATTGTTGGAGTCGGCATACATGATCTGTAACACGTATCGAACGTTGTCACCTGTGGGGGATGTGAGAACAACTCCAGCCCCCAGTCCAGCCAAAGTTTTGGATCCATCAAAGTACATCGTCCAATGGGAGTATGTACTATATTTTCTGGGGAGTTCGGCTTCTGTCCATTCGGCGAGGAAATCTGCCAATACCTGAGATTTAATAGCTCGGCGTGGTTTGTAGGTAATCTCGAAAGGAAGGAGCTCGATCGCCCATTTGGCTATGCGGCCAGTGGCATCCCTGTTGTTGATTATATCATTCAAGGGGAGTTCGGATGCCACCGTAACCGAACACTCTTGGAAGTAGTGTCTTAGCTTCCGTGATCTGGACTTGCATTGTGTTAGTACCTCTGACACGTATTAGACCGGCTTCTGTATATGGAATTTGTGTCCCTCCTCCTCTTGTTCGACGACGAGCACTGCGCTAACGACTTGGTTTGTGGCCGATATGTATAATAACATGGGCTCGCCAGCGCCTGGTGCTGTGAGTATGGGGTTACTTGCCAGGAGTGTCTTGATTTCTTCTAACGCAACCTTTGCTTCGTCGGTCCATTCAAAATTCTTGGTCCGTTTCAGCAACTTATACAGTGGTAAAGCTTTTTCACCGAGGCGGGAGATAAAGCGACTTAATGCCGCCACGCAGCCCGCCAATCTTTGGACATGCTTTCGCTCTGTAGGAACAGCAAGTTCGGATAAGGCGCGGATCTTAGCCGGATTCGCTTCTATTCCTCTATGTGAAACGATGAATCCGAGCAATTTACCAGTGGGAACGCCGAATACACACTTCTCCGGATTGAGCCGAATATCGTATTCGCGTAGGCTGTCAAAGGTTTGCCTTAAGTCGTCGATCAGATTGCTAACATGTTTGGTTTTAATGACCACATCGTCCACGTACGCCTCGACTGTTTTGCCAACCTGTTTTTCGAGACAGGTCTGGATCATGCGCTGGTATGTAGCCCCAGCGTTCTTTAGCCCGAAAGGCATTGTGTTGAAGCAAAACGGGCCATAAGGCCGGGTGATGAATGTGGTTGCCGCTTGATCAGATTCCTTCATTTTAATCTGATGTTACCCGGAATAAGCATCGAGGAAACACAGCGAGTCGTGTCCGGCTGTGGCATCAATAATCTGGTCTATTCGTGGTAGAGGGAAAGGGTCCTTGGGGCAGGCCTTGTTGAGGTCTTTAAAGTCGACACATAGCCTTCAGGATTTATCTTTCTTTGGTACCATAACCAGGTTTGCCAACCATTCGGGGTGCTTAATGTCCCGAATGAACCCAGCCTCTAGCAATTTAGCCAGTTCTTCACCCATAGCTTGTCTTTTGGGCTCGGAGAAGCGGCGCAGAGTATGTTTCACGGGCTTAAAGCCTGCGATGATGTTCAGACTATGTTTTGCCAGCCGTCGTGGGATGCCGGGCATATCGGAAGGGTGCCAGGCGAAGATGTCCCAGTTTTCTTGTAAGAAAGCTCGCAGCGCTTCGTCCACTACGGGATCGAGCTAAGCTCCGATGGACGCTGTCTTGTTAGGGTCCGTCGGGTGTACCTGAAATTTAATGGTTTCCTTTGCCGGCTTAAAGGACGTTGATTTGGGCCTCTTGCTGAGGGTCACATCGTCTTTGTCCACTGTTGACCGAAGTGCGGTCAGCTCCTCTGCAGCAGAGGTCTCAGCTAGAGCCTCGAGGGCAAGCGCCGCTATTTTGTTTTCGGGCCGCAGGGCTATATTCGGGTCACTAGCAGCTGTGATTACTCCATTTGGTCTTGGCATCTTAAGTTTCATATACCCGTAATGAGGTATAGCCTCGAATTTTGCGAAGGCGTCACGTCCTGATACGTCTCCAACGTATCTACTTTTCCAAACTCTTTTGCCCTTGTTTTGGACTCTAATTTGCATGTTTTGAATGGAACTAACCCGGACTGACGCTGTTTTGAGCAGAATTGCCTTGGTGTTATTTTTCTGCAGAAATAAAAGTTCTCGAATTGACCTGAAAATTTACGGAGAATATTTTTGGAATTAATAAAAAATATTGGCGAAAGATTCAACTGCAGGGGGGCCACCACCTGACCACAAGCCAGGGGGGCGCGCCCACCCCCCTAGGGCGCGCCCCTGTGGCTTGTGGGCCCCCTGTTGCTCCTCCGACCTCGTTTCCACTCCTATATATTCCTATTTACGGAGAAAAAAAATCAAGGAGAAGAGTTCATCATGTTTTACGATACGGAGCCACCGCCACCTCCTGTTCTTCCTCGGGAGGGCAGATCTAGAGTCTGATTTGGGCTCCGGAGAGGGGAAATCGACGCCGTCGTCATCATCAACCATCCTTCATCACCAATTTCATGATGCTCTCCGCCGTTCGTGAGTAATTCCATCGTGGGCTTGCTGGACGGTGATGGGTTGGATGAGATTTACCATGTAATCGAGTTAGTTTTGTTAGGGTTTGATCCCTAGTATCCACTATGTTATGAGATTGACGTTGCTATGACTTTGCTATGCTTAATGCTTGTCACTAGGGCTCGAGTGCCATGATTTCAGATCTGAACCTATTATGTTTTCATGAATATATATATGTGTTCTTGATCCTATCTTGCAAGTTGTAGACACCTATTACGAGTTATGATCCGCATCCCCCAGGGTGACAATAACTGGGATTCTTTCCGGTGATTACCGTAGTTTGAGGAGTTCATGTATTCACTAAGTGCTAATGCTTTGGTCCGGTTCTTTATTAAAAGGAGGCCTTAATATCCCTTAGTTTCCATTAGGACCCCGCTGCCACGGGAGGGTAGGACAAAAGATGTCATGCAAGTTCTTTTCCATAAGCACGTATGACCATATATGGAATACATGCCTACATTACATTGATGAATTGGAGCTAGGTCTGTGTCACCCTATGTTATAACTGTTGCATGATGAATGCCATCCGACATAATTATCCATCACTGATCCATTGCCTACGAGATTTTCCATATTGATCTTTGCTAAGTTACTTTTCCGTTGCTACTGTTACAATCACTACAACACTGCTACTGTCACTTTGCCATCGTTACCGTTACTTCCATACTACTTTGCTACTGAATACTTTGCTGCAGATATTAAGTCTTTCAGGTGTGGTTGAATTGACAACTCAGCTGCTAATACTCGAGAATATTCTTTGGCTCCCCTTGTGTCGAATCAATAAATTTGGGTTGAATACTCTACCCTCAAAAACTGTTGCGATCCCCTATACTTGTGGGTTATCAAGACGTCCCAACAGGGCGTGGTAGCCACTGGGGAAGGGCACGATGTGGAAGAGAAGTTCTTCAGATCGATAGTTATCGGGCATGCCGAACACTACGTCCTGGGTGATACATCCTGAACAGCGCGCCTCCCTCCCCGGGATTATTCCTCGGAAAGTTGTGTTGCTATGCTCAACGCGAGATCGGTCAAACTGCATTTTTTCTAGAGTATCCTCGTAGATTAGGCTTAACCCACTGCCGCCGTCCATTAGCACCTTATGTAATCTGAAGCCATCAATGATGGGGTTCAGGACTAGTGCGGCCGGTGTATGACCGGGAAGATTGGCTGGTCGGTCAGCATCTCCGAAGGTAATGGGTATATCTGCCCATGCACTTGTTGCTGCCACGTGATATACCTGTTCGAGTTCTTTAAGAGCTCTTTTCCTCCTGTTCCTTGACGGGAATGTTTCGTAGATCGTCAGGACTTCGGTGTTATATTCCGATGGGGTTGTAGAGCGCCAGTTAGATGGTGATTCCTCAAGAATGGCTTCACCACTTTTTGCGATCTGCCTGACGACCCAGCAAGTTCTAAGGCTGTGAGTCGGAGCTGTGTTCAGCAAAACATAATGTATAGGGCAGGGTTTGTCCAGTAGTCCATCCAAGACAGTACTGACCCCTGGAAGGGGCCTGTTCCTCTTTTTTGCGGGCTCGGGTTTGGCTGGCCGGTTCGGAGGTATCCTCTTGTCCCGATCTCCTCTAGGGTATTCGGTAGAGGTTGGTTCCAAAAATAGCCGCTCAGTTTGCCAAGAACTTTCCATGGCACAATACTTCTGTACCAAGCTTGACAGCTCGGCAAAGTCAATGATGTGCCGCCGCGCCAGGGCATTTAGGATCCCTTTGTCGTGGCAGTTACGTTTGAAGGTTGCCATTATATCTTGATCACTAAGGCCCCGTATTTTGTTTTGGGCGAGTAGTAGTCTGGCCCAGTAATGATGGACCGACTCCCCTGATAAATGCACAATGTCCGGTAAGTCCGAAGACTTGGGCTCTGTTGCGATGCTCGAGTCATCGGCTTGGGAGGTGGGTGGGAGAAGGTTTGACTCCACGCCTGTGACACCCTGATTTTTCCAATTTTCCCTTTCCAAAACTATTTGGATCCTATTTGCAATTTAAGGGATTTTCAAAACTTTTGCAATGGAGTTGACCTATGCTTTGCTAAAATTCTCTTTGGCAACTCCAAAGCCCTTGATCTATTGACAAACTTTGCCACACCCCTCCTGTATAATTTTGCAATATTTTGTCTTTTCTATAAAAGGTATTTTCTTAATTTGGGAATTTAGGTCAACACTAGGGGTTGTGAAGCAACCTATAGTTTGGCTGGTCAAATAGTTCCCAAACTTTTTCCTAACTTTGGTATCATTTCAGCAATGCATTTTCACCAAAAATATTTTGCTACCCAATGGAAAATTTTGGCCAGAATAATTATTTTATCCCTGACCAGAATCTGTCCATTGTGAAGCAACTCTATTTTTCTTGTCTCAGAAAATTTCAAGAAAATTCCCCAAGCTTCTTGGCATCTTGCATAGCCCCAATATGCAAAAACATAATTTGGTCCAATGTAAACTTTGAGCAGCAGGACTCTGTTTAGTTTCTGCCAATCTGAGACCCTTGTGAAGAAAGTGCTAGATGGAGATGTTTAATGACTTTGAAATTTTTATGGCATCTCCTATACACTAAATGATTCATCTTCACCAAGTTTCAACATTTGCAGAGCAACTAGCTGAGTGCCACAAGCTCGTTTACATTCTGGGTCCAAATGGTAGTTTTCAAAGGAGCTATGTCCATTTCTTCTTTATTCTTTCTGGATTTTGGCCAGTCTGGAGTTCTTCCATCGTGGATCACTCCAGACACTTTCTTTGGTTTTAGTCCTTGCTCTCCAAGCCTCTAGAGCCCTCTATTTTTCTCTGTCAGAACCTGTTTCTGATGTTTCCTTTCATCTCTGCGTGAATCTAGCCAAACCAAGGCTGTAGGTGATCTAAGGGATCGATGGTCGACGTACTGGACAGGCTTAGCCAGACCAACGTGGCCCCTGGACATGAGCTACCGTGGTGAGCACGGCGCTGGCATGCTTGGCGCCGCGCTCTGTGCTGCGCAGGGCTCGGGTCGCGTTGGAGTTGATCGCTCGAGCAGCGTAGCCTTGTCTGAGCATGCCGACTTAGTTCCCCGGTGACACCTAGGCCCTTTGGAATCCTCTCGCTTGCCGGAGAAGCTCCCGGCGGCTGCCACGACCGCGAGCACTGTGCAGCCCGTGCGGTCACAGTTGAGGCGCCGCTCGTTGTCTTCCTCCCGAGCCATCCCTTCGAGCATTCAATGCCCCTGCTATCTCCCGTCTTCTCGCCCGCAAGCGGCCAGCCAGCGGGGCGTACGTCGCTGGCGCCATGGCCCTCATCGAGCCGCTTCGGGAGAGCTCGCCGCCCGCCTCCTCCTGGCTATTTAAAGCCCTCTAGCCCCTCCTCCTTGCTCCACCCCTCTCCTCCTTCCTCCAATCGACCGCCAGCAGCAAGAACCCGAGGCAGTGAGGCCTTTGGCCTTGAGCTCAGCCAGAGCTCCGCCGCCAAGCCATCCCCGTCGCCAGCCCTCTCCGCTTCTCCTCCGCCTCAGCCGAGCCCTCAGTCGTGATCAGTAGAGCCCAGTGGTGCTTCCAGACCCCTCCCTGAGTCGAACCGCCGCCGGAATCCTCGATTCCGACGACCACCGTAGCTGCTGCCGTCGGAGAAGAAGGGTGCGTTGCCGTCCAGCTGTCTCCAGGAGAGCTACGGGTACAGGGAGGAACGTCTTCGGGTGCCCAGTCGATCCCCGTCATCTCCCAGCGCCGCCGCCGTCCCTATCGCCGGTGAGCGCCGCCGGAGCTTTGCCTCTCTCTGTTTTCTCTCTCCCTCCTCTGTTTGAATGGGCCGGGCCCCACCTGCTAGCGTCTGGCCGAAGCGGTAAGTGGAGGCGCCCGGGGCAAATTCGCCTTCGGCGTGGCCCGATTCTGTTTTTCCTTTTTGATTTATTTAAACTGTTTTGACCAGCAACTTTGACCATGAATATATTTTTGTAGGAAAGTCCAATTGACCTGATTCTTTTTGCATTGTGTTTCTAGTAAAACCCTTTATTTTCTGACAAAGTTTGACATTTTTCCAACATTCACAGAATATTTGGTTGGTAAAAATGGCATTATGTGACATTTGCAATTATATTTGAAAATATTTCAGAAGGAGAATTTGGTGCTTTTGAAGATCAAGAGTGCCCCAATCACCCAACGGAGCAAGGCAAGCCATGATATCCATCTTGTGCATGCATTCTTATAGCATTGCATTTTCATATAGAATAGGATGGTTTAATTGTGATATTTAATTCAAATAATAATTAGTACTCAAGAATTATATTGAACCACTTTAGTTGATAATACACTTAGTGGTTGATCTTGAGCCACCTGTCCGGGCATAGTCGTGCAACCACATTTGCCGGTATGGGACGGCCCTGACCGGGTCTGATTTCGTGATCTTTCACAGGTACCTCCACACAGGGAGGGTTATGCACGGCGTGCTACCCTGATCAGGTAAGCGGTGATAACCCTGTGAGCCTAGTTGAGTTTGTGCCGGCGTCCCCGTTTGGGATAGTAGGACCCCATTTGGGTCATGGCCACGACGGTGGCAGGTGTCATGAGGACACAGGGGCCACCCAAGGCTGACCTCCGGGGGAGGAAAAGTGCCGGTGGTACGATGAAAGAGTCACGAGTCAGGCAGGTTTTGTTGAAGCAACGCTGGTCCACCCGAATGGGATCACGAGGCCAGGTGTTTCATGATGTGGGTAAAGTGTGCAACCTCTGCAGAGTGTCAAATCTATTCGAATAGCCGTGTCCACGGTAATGGACGACCCGTACAGACCTCAGTAGATGGTCAACCAGGTTAATGATATTAATGATGGAAGAACCCGTCTTGTGATTGGAAGTGCTCGGTGAGTATTCTGAGGGTTGTGGGACAACCCGTAAAGAGTAAGTTGATGCCCAGTACAGTTAGTGCAATGATTGATTGATGCTATGCTATTGTTTGCTGCATATCTTGGTTGTTGTGAGCTTGCGAGTACATTCAAAGTACTCACCTGGCGTATCATGCCAGATGCAGGAGAATCAAAGGACGGAGGTCCTGAAGGTGCTGGCTATGCTAACTAAGATGTATCCACAGCAGTGTCCCTGTGGATGGACTTGCGCTATGTTCCGCTACGTAGTAGAAGTTCTTGGTGTTCCGAGGCCCTGTGTGTGACATAAATAATGTGAATATTGTCATAGCACCGGGGGTGCCTTTGGCCTCGTCACCATTGTAAGATATGAGTTTGTACTCGTATCCTATCAATAAAGTCTGTTCAGTTCTGTTCCAAGTTGTTGTGTATTTCCAGAGGACATGATCCTTGGGCTGGAAATATCGGTAATCCGGTTCTGTGAGCCGGGGTGCCACAACGCCATGGTGAGAGTTCAGGATCAAGGTTTCCGAACTGTGCAATAGAACAGGGATCGACACCGGACTGTCTCCGGAACGAAAGCCAGAGTCCGGGTTGCAAGCAGGGTCTCGGTGATCGGAGATTGGAGTATAAACCGTTTTTAATTCCGGTAGCTGGGAAGTCGAGCCCTCCGCCGGACACTCGATGGTGGCGACAAGGTGGGTGACCGTGGGGACGTGAATCTCCCTATGGTCGGGTTTAAGACCGAGCCGGTCATAGATCGGGGTCTGGTAATCGGCCATTCGCATAATCTCCATCCGATCAAACAACTCGTTGAGAAACGAGGCGATGGTGGGATGCGTGTCGCTGAAGCGAGTGGGGTCGGCATGCGGCGTCGCAGTTCCAGAGTCGCGCGAAAGCGTGTTCGGATTCTGTTCAACCATGGTAGATCCGGTAGCGACGACCGGACCGGGTGGCCCAGACGGTCCGGAGACAACAATTTCATCTCCGGAGACAAGGCCCGATGTCTTCGGCGCCGAGGCATCGGGATTTGCGGGCCTCTCCGTAGGGGTCAAGGATTCCATCAGTACGAGTTCTCCCCGGGAATTAGCTGAGAACTCTAGGGTTCCAAACCTGATCCCTTGGTCGGGGGGAAAGTTTCCGATCTGGCATGGATGGCCGATCGGGTAAGTGCGCAACGAGATGTCGCTGCTCACGTGGATCTAACCAGGGACGAGAATTCCCTGGGCACAGATCTCGCCGTTGATAGGAAGGCGAGCCATCGATTCCTTCTGGCGATCACAACGGAACTCTCAATGAAAGCACCAATGTCGGTGTCAAAACCGGTGGATCTCGGGTAGGGGGTCCCGAGCTGTGAGACTAGGATCGATGGTAAAGAGAGACGAAGGGGACAAGGTTTTACCCAGGTTCGGGCCCTCCTATGGAGGTAATACCCTACGTCCTCCTTGATTGAATTGATTGTATGGGGATTACAGAGTTGATCTACCACGAGATCGTATGACTAAAACCCTAGATGAGTTATGTTGTCTTACACCCTAAAACCCTCCGACTTATATAGACGCCGGGGGTACCTAGGGTTTACACATAGTCGGTTGCACATCAAAGGGAAAAAAACACGCCTATCTACTATTGATATCTTGGAGAACACGCCATGGTCCCTTCAATCTTCCTCCTTGGCGACCGGGCCCCTGATCTTCTAATGCTCACCCAGTGGCCTGTATAGTCCGGCCCATGAGATACAGGTCGGCTATCCGAGGACCCCTTAACCCAGGACTCCCTCAATACCCCGGGCTCTTTCCTTCTACTTCTTAATTCTCGGGACGAGATTTTTTTTAGTAGGGGAGAGTTGTGACGCCCTGGATTTGTGCTACAGTAATCTCTGTAATTATGCTACAATAATCCCACGCTAATGATGACACGTCACCAAGTTTACTGTTGATAAACTCACGTTGGTTCAGGTCCAATTCAAATTCAAATTCAAATTTAAAGTCAAGATTCAATTTTGTCAAACATGAAAACAAAAATGTTCAAAGTGTGGCAAATATTCTCTAGATATTTGTCATGTTGAAACCACATTTTCATAAAGTGGTTAAATACCCTAAAATAAATAAAACAGCAGCTAAAACAATTAATTAAATGCTTTTAATTAATAAAACAAAAACAAACTAACTTATTGTAAGGATAGAGACGATATTAACAAACTAATTATCCCTGAAGGTTATGTTATGGAAGGAGAGGTAGCTAGGGACTTTCTGGCTTGTAAGGATAGAGATGATCTTCAGAAATTGCTATGCAAGTGGAAAGAAAAATCGTTGAATGCTAGAATGAAATATGATCCTAAGTTTGCTACTTCACCTATCTTTGTTACTGATAAGGATTATGAATTCTCTGTCGATCCTGAGTTAATTACTTTGGTTGAATCTGATCCTTTCCATGGTTATGAATCTGAAACTGTTGTGGCACACCTTACTAAATTGAATGATATAGCCACCCTATTTACTCATGAGGAAAAAAATCGCTATTACTATATTCTTAAGTTGTTTCCTTTCTCATTAAAGGGTGATGCTAAGGTGGTTTAATTCTCTTGCTCCTGGTTGTGTGCGTAGTCCCCAGGATATGATATATTACTTCTCTAAAAAATATTTTCCTGCCCATAAGAAACAAGCTGCCTTGCAGGAAATATATAACTTTGTGCAAACTGAAGAAGAGAGTCTCCCACAAGCTTGGGGGAGGCTTCTCCAATTACTTAATGCTTTGCCTGATCACCCTCTCAAGAAAAATGAAATACTTGATATCTTTTATAATGGACTAACCGATGCTTCTAGGGACCACCTAGATAGTTGTGATGGTTGTGTTTTTAGGGAACGAACTGTTGAACAAGCTGAACTACTATTGAATAATATATTGAGCAATGATAATGATTGGACTATTCCTGAACCACCTCCAAAGCCAACTCCGAAGAAAAGAGGTATTCTATTTCTCAGTCCTGAAGATATGCAAGAGGCAAAGAAATCTATGAAAGAAAAAGGTATTAAAGCTGAAGATGTTAAGAATCTACCACCTATTGAAGAAATACATGGTCTTGATAACCCTATAATAAGTCTGCTAGCCAATGCTTGGATGAGTTTGATAATTTTGTTGTGAAGCAAGAAAATTTCAATGCTTATGTTAGTAGACAATTGAAACATAATGCTTACATGCTTGACCGCTTGGGTGATTATTTGAGTAGAACTGTCAATGATCTTAAGCTTATTAGTAAACATGCTTCCATGGTAACTACCCAAGTAGAACAAGTACTTAAGGCTCAAAATGATTTGCTTAATGAAATGAATAATAAGAACAATGACCATGCTGTTAAAGTTGTGACTAGAGGTGGTAGAATGACTCAGGAACCGTTGTATCCTGAGGGCCATCCTAAGAGAATTGAGCAAAATTCTTAGAGAGTTAATACTGATGCACCTAGTCGTCCAAGTAAGAGTAGGAAAAAGAATGACGATAGGACTTTGCATGCTGTTAGTGAACCTGTTATAGATACACCTGAGAATCCATATGATATTTCTATTTCTGATGCTGAGACACAATCTGGTGATGAACATGAGCCTAGTGATAATATTAATGATGATGTTCATGTTGATGCTCAACTTAGTAATGATAATGATGTGGAGATTGAACCTGCTGTTGATCTTGATAACCCACAACCTAAGAATAAGAGATATGATAAAAGAGACTTTATTGCTAGGAAGCATGGTAGAGAAAGAGAACCATGGGTTCAGAAACCCATGCCCTTTCCTCCTAAGCCATCCAAGAAAAGGGATGATGAAGATTTTGAGCGCTTTGTTGAAATGCTTAGACCTGTCTTTTTGCGTATGCGTTTGACTGATATTCTGAAAATGTCTCCTTATGCTAAGTATATGAAAGATATTGTGACAAATAAAAGAAAGATACCGGAAGCTGAGATTTCCACCATGCTTGCTAACTATACTTTTAAGGGTGGAATACCAAAGAAACTAGGAGATCCCGGAGTACCTACTATACCATGCTCTATTAAAGGAAATTATGTTAAAACTGCTTTATGTGATCTTGGAGCTGGTGTTAGTGTTATGCCTTTCTCTTTATATCGTAGACTTGATTTGAATAAGTTGACACCTACTGAAATCTCTTTGCAAATGGCTGATAAATCAACTGCTTTACCTATCGGTATTTGCGAGGATGTGCCTGTTGTGGTTGCAAACGTTACTATCTTAACGGACTTTGTTATTCTTGATATTCCCGAGGACGACAGTATGTCGATCATCCTTGGTAGACCCTTTTTGAATACCGCAGGGGCTATTATTGATTGCAACAAGGGTAATGTCACTTTTCATGTTAATGGTAATGAGCATACGGTACACTTCCCGAAGAAACAACCTCAAGTTCATAGTATCAACTCAATTGAAAAGGCTTCAACGAATATTATTGGAGGTTTTGAATTCCCTTCCTACTGCCAAGAAGAAATATGATATACTTATTGTTGGGGACATACATATCCCCATTGAGGTAACCTAGTGTTATTCGAAAATTCTCCGGTTCCATGTCCTTCGGAAAAAGTTTGTCAATAAGACTTCATCAACCTTATTGATGGATTCTTTTTGATGAGCATGAGATGGATGAATTTAGAAAGCACAACCTTCTGTACCCAACTTTTACTTTCTGTTATTTTGATTAAATAGAGTAAAAATGCTATCATTTCTCTGTTTTCCATTTTATCCGTGCAATAGAAAAATGACCTGAAAATAAAAGTCCTCGGAATTCCCTGAAAATTTAGTATGATTTTTTCTGGAATATTTTTGAATTTTTGGCACTGAGTATGCATCAGGGGGCTGCACCAGTGGGCCACAAGCCTGCAGGGCGTGCCCACCCCCCTGGGCGCGCCCCCTGGCTTGTGGGTCCCACGTGGGGCCCCCTCACTTATTCCAGCCACCATCCACTTCGTCTTCCTCCAGAAAAAATCCCACCATTGCTCAAACCCGTGTTCTAGCTCATTTTGTTGCCATTTTCGATCTCCTTGCTGAAAGCTCCAATTGCAAAACTGTTTTAGGGGATTGCTCATCGGTATGTGACTCCTCCAATGGTCCAATTAGTTTTTGTTCTAGTGCTTTATATATTGCAAATTTTTGCTGCTGTGTTGACCTTGTTCTTGAGCTTGCATGTCAAATTTGTATGGTCCCAAGTAGTTTTGATGCATGATATAGCTTCTAGGCACTTGTGGGACTAGTTGTTATGAATTTTGTTGAGTTTTGATTACTTTTATTTTGAGTCACCAAAAATTTCAGAAATTTTTCAGAGAAAGGAAAGATGTTAAGGAGAATATACCAAGGTCGTTCTTCGAGCAAGAAGACCCCGAGGCTCGCGTTACGCGAGACCGACTTTGAACCACCGAGGAAAGCTCAAGTGCGGCCTTGTGAATGGCTGTCGGATCGATTCATGGACAATGCCGGGTTCAAGGAAGAGTTTTATGCGTACATAAGGAATGTTGGCCTTGAGGATTTTATTTCAGATCGATGCAAGCAATATTATCAACTCACCGATTCTTTTGTGCGGAGGTTTGAATTTTCATCCAAGCGTAATTCTCATTCTGTTCTATTTAATCTTTATGATAAGTCATATAACATGGACTTAGAGGATTTTAATGATGCATGCAAAATTCCATAGTGGGGTAGCCATAGCGATCCTCATAAAAATGAATTTAATGATTTCCTTGCTAGCATCACGGTGGGAGAAACTAGAACCATTACACAAGCTACTTTGGGGAGCATTCACTTTCCTGCCATACATTATTTTGCTCTCTTCATAGGTAGATGCATTAACAGTAAACATGAACATAGCCACCTTTGCGTACCTGATCTCAGTGTTCTTAAAAGTGCGGTCATGGGAGATAGACGATATAACTTAGGGGCTATTATTGCTCGGAGATTACATCTTAATGCTAAGGATGGAGATTTCTTTGGTGGAATTTATGCCACTCGGGTAGCTAAGTATCTTGGGGTACCCATAAGAGAGAATGATATTGAGTTACCCCCTGCTTTTCTTGACTATGAGGCTTTGGTGCGCTACCAGTTCCTTGAGAGGGACGAACAGTCCATCCTATATCGACTAATTTTTGACAGACAGCGTGCTGTCCATATTACTCTTCCTGCTCCTGCCTTCTTTAACTTTCAGGAAAAACGAAGACGCTTTATAACCAGAGAGGAGGCAAATGAGTATGAGAGAGAGGCGGAAGCCGCTCGCCTCCACGCTGCAGCTGTTCAGGCAGTAGCTGCCGCAGCCCAGTACAACCCCAACTATGACTTTGGATATTATCCGGGCCAGGCGTGGCCCTAGACCAACTTAGGCCAAAATCCTAAGCTTGGGGTAGTACGTATTTCTCACCGACATTACATTCATGTTCACACACTCATTCCAGTTGTCGGTGTTCATACTTTTTCATTGTACTATCCATGGTAGTTTATTTCTTCTTTTTGCTTTCTTCTTATGTGTTTAATTAACCTTGAGAAAATCCAAAAAAAATAGTTCTAGCTTTACCTTCTAGTTTGTTTAGTGTAGTATTAAAAGAAAACCCAAAAAGTATTCTCGTTCTTCTTTTGCTTGTTGGGAGCTTTCCCGTGTAAATAGTTTTTCTTTCTTCTTTGGGTCGTAAGGAGAAGACCACGATGACATGTTGAGTGGCTCTCATATGCATTATTGTTTATCTTACATAGAGCCTATATTGCTTTGCCTTCTCCTTTGAGTTACTGCTTGCAGATTCCAGCTTAGTCCAATGCACGTGCACTCTTATTATTATTCACATCATTTGGTCGTGCAAGTGAAAGGCAATAATGACGATATATGATGAAATGACTAAGATGGAGAAAAGCTGGTATGAACTCAACCTATTTTGTTTTTGTAAATATGATTAGCTCATCGTTCAGGATTCAGTTCATTATGGGTTGAACATGTTTGCAATGACAATTAGAGATTATAGTTACTCATGCCATGCTTAATTAGCTAAGAGTTAATAATGGTTTGTTTTGAGTGCCAACATGCATATTAAAATGGTTGTGATGTAGTATGATAGAATGGTATCCTCCTCTGAATGATTCGAGTGGCTTGACTTGGCACATGTTCACGCATGTAGTTGAAACAAAACCAACATAGCCTCCACGATGTTTATGTTCATGGTGATTTATATCCTACTCACGCTTGCATTCAATATTGGTTAATCTTAAAGCATGTTGATGACTGTTGTCGCTCTCTAGTTGGTCGCTTCCTAGTCTTTTGCTAGCCTTCACTTGTACTAAGCGGGAATACTGCTTATGCATCCATCTCCATAAACCCAAAGTTGTTCCATATGAGTCCACCATACATACCTATATGCGGTATTTACCTACCGTTCCAAGTAAATTTGCATGTGCCACTCTCCAAACCTTAAAATAAATATTCCATTTTGTATGCCCAAATCGCTCATGTAGTGACTGGGGGTTGTCAATATCTTCCATGCTAGGTGGATTATTCTCACGATACGTGTTGATTCACTATCATTCACGAGAAAGTGGCTGGTATTCGGGATGCCCAGTTCCATGCTCAAAATTCAAATCAATATTTAATAAACAAAACTCCCCCAGGATTGTGTTTGTATGGACGGTACCCGTTGATTCGGCCCGCCGTGGAGTGTGATTGGTTTGGTGGAGGGGGAGTACAAACTTTACTATTCTGTTTGGGAACCGCCTATAATGTATCTAGCATGGAAGATATCGAGATCTCTTAGTTGTTATGTTGGCAATGAAAGCATACCTCTCAAAATTATTATTCATCCTTGTTTTAAAAATTCGAGCTCTGACACCTCTGCAAATCAATGCTTCCCTCTGTGAAGGGCCTATCTATTTTACTTTACTGTTGAGTCATCATCCTCTTATAAAAAGCACCGGTTAGAGAGCACCACCGTCATTTGTATGCTTTGCTATTAATTGATATTGAGTATGAGTATGACTGGATCTCTTTTACCATGAATTACAATGTCTAGTCAGTCCTCGGTCTTCAGAGGTGCTCTGCATTTATGTTTTGCGGTCTCAGAAAGGGCTAGCGAGATACCATTATGTCATGTCGTATCATGATTGTTTTGATAAAATTGTTGTCATCCGAGACTTATTATTATTGCTCGCTAGTTGATTATGCCATTGATATGAGTAAATGTGAGACCTAAATGTTATTGTGAATGTGGTTAGTTTATAATCTTTGCTGAAAACCTGAACATCAGTTAGACATATTTACAACAGCAAGATCAAACAAAGTTTGTAAAAGTTTTTCTTTATCACTTTCAGTTTATCAACTGAATTGCTTGAGGACAAGCAAATGTTTAAGCTTGGGGGAGTTTATACGTCTCCAACGTATCTACTTTTCCAAACTCTTTTGCCCTTGTTTTGGACTCTAATTTGCATGATTTGAATGGAACTAACCCGGACTGACGCTGTTTTCAGCAGAATTGCCTTGGTGTTATTTTTGTGCCGAAATAAAAGTTCTCGGATTGACCTGAAAATTTACGGAGAATATTTTTGGAATTAATAAAAAATACTGGCGAAAGAATCAACTGCAGGGGGGCCACCAGCTGGCCACAAGCCAGGGGGCGCGCCCACCCCCCTAGGGCGCGCCCCTGTGGCTTGTGGGACCCCTGTTGCTCCTCCGACCTCGTTTCCACTCCTATATATTCCTATTTACGGATAAAAAAATCAAGGAGAAGAGTTCATCGCGTTTTACGATACGGAGCCGCCGCCACCTCCTGTTCTTCCTCGGGAGGGCAGATCTGGAGTCTGATTTGGGCTCCGGAGAGGGGAAATCGATGCCGGCATCATCATCAACCATCCTTCATCACCAATTTCATGATGCTCTCCGCCGTTCGTGAGTAATTCCATCGTGGGCTTGCTGGACGGTGATGGGTTGGATGAGATTTACCATGTAATCGAGTTAGTTTTGTTAGGGTTTGATCCCTAATATCCACTATGTTCTGAGATTGATGTTGCTATGACTTTGCTATGCTTAATGCTTGTCACTAGGGCCCGAGTGCCAAGATTTCAGATCTGAACCTATTATGTTTTCATGAATATATATATGTGTTCTTGATCCTATCTTGCAAGTTGTAGACACCTATTACGAGTTATGATCCGCATCCCCCTAGGTGACAATAACTGGGATTCTTTCCGGTGATTACCGTAGTTTGAGGAGTTCATGTATTCACTAAGTGCTAATGCTTTGGTCCAGTTCTCTATTAAAAGGAGGCCTTAATATCCCTTAGTTTCCATTAGGACCCCGCTGCCACGGGAGGGTAGGACAAAAGATGTCATGCAAGTTCTTTTCCATAAGCACGTATGACCATATATGGAATACATGCCTACATTACATTGATGAATTGGAGCTAGTTCTGTGTCACCCTATGTTATAACTGTTGCATGATGAATGCCATCCGACATAATTATCCATCACTAATCCATTGCCTACGAGCTTTTCCATGTTGATCTTTGCTAAGTTACTTTTCCGTTGCTACTGTTACAATCACTACAACACTGCTACTGTCACTTTGCAATCGTTACCGTTACTTCCATACTACTTTGCTACTGAATACTTTGCTGCAGATATTAAGTCTTTCAGGTGTGGTTGAATTGACAACTCAGCTGCTAATACTCGAGAATATTCTTTGGCTCCCCTTGTGTCGAATCAATAAATTTGGGTTGAATACTCTACCCTCGAAAACTATTGCGATCCCCTATACTTGTGGGTTATCAAGACGTCCCAACAGGGCGTGGTAGCCACTGGGGAAGGGCACGATGTAGAAGAGAAGTTCTTCAGATCGATAGTTATCGGGCATGCCGAACACTACGTCCAGGGTGATACATCCTGAACAGCGTGCCTCCCTCCCTGGGATTATTCCTCGGAAAGTTGTGTTGCTATGCTCAACGCGAGATCGGTCAAACTGCATTATTTCTAGAGTATCCTCGTAGATTAGGTTTAACCCACTGCCGCCGTCCATTAGCACCTTATGTAATCTGAAGCCATCAATGATGGGGTTCAGGACTAGTGCGGCTGGTAAATGACCGGGAAGAATGGCTGGTCGGTCAGCATCTCCGAAGGTAATGGGTATATCTGCCCATGCACTTGTTGCTGCCACGTGATATACCTGTTCGAGTTCTTTAAGAGCTCTTTTCCTCCTGTTCCTTGACGGGAATGTTTCGTAGATCGTCAGGACTTCGGTGTTATATTCCGATGGGGTTGTAGAGCGCCAGTTAGATGGTGATTGCTCAAGAATGGCTTCACCACTTTTTGTGATCTGCCTGACGACCCAGCAAGTTCTAAGGCTGTGAGTCGGAGCTGTGTTCAGCAAAACAGAGTGTATAGGGCAGGGTTTGTCCAGTAGTCCATCCAAGACAGTACTGACCCCTGGAAGGGGCCTGTTCCTCTTTTTTGCGAGCTCGGGTTTGGCTGGCCGGTTCGGAGGTATCCTCTTGTGCCGATCTCCTCTAGGGTATTCGGTAGAGGTTGGTTCCAAAAATAGCCGCTTAGTTTGCCAAGAACTTTCCATGGCACAATACTTCTGTACCAAGCTTGACAGCTCGGCAGAGTCAATGATGTGCCGCCGCGCCAGGGCATTTAGGATCCCTTTGTCGTGCCAGTTACGTTTGAAGGTTGCCATTATATCTTGATCACTAAGGCCCCGTATTTTGTTTCGGGCGAGTAGTAGTCTGGCCCAGTAATGATGGACCGACTCCCCTGATAAATGCACAATGTCCGGTAAGTCCGAAGACTTGGGCTCTGTTGCGATGCTCGAGTCATCGGCTTGGGAGGTGGGTGGGAGAAGGTTTGACTCCACGCCACGGTGAGAGTTCGGGATCAAGGATTCCGAACTGTGCAATAGAACAGGGATCGACACCGGACTGTCTCCGGAACGAAAGCCAGAGTCCGGGTTGCAAGCAGGGTCTCGGTGATCGGAGATTGGAGTATAAACCGTTTTTAATTCCGGTAGCTGGGAAGTCGAGCCCTCCGCCGGACACTCGACGGTGGCGACAAGGTGGGTGACCGTGGGGACGTGAATCTCCCTATGGTCGGGTTTAAGACCGAGCCGGTCATAGACCGGGGTCTGGTCATCGGCCATTCGCATAATCTCCATCCGATCAAACAACTCGTTGAGAAACGAGGCGATGGTGGGATGCGTGTCGCTGAAGCGAGTGGGGTCGGCATACGGCGTCGCAGTTCCAGAGTCACGCGAAAGCGTGTTCGGATTCTGTTCAACCATGGTAGATCCGGTAGCGACGACCGGACCGGGCCGGGTGGCCCAGACGGTCCGGAGACAGCAATTTCATCTCCGGAGACAAGGCCCGATGTCTTCGGCGCCGAGGCGTCGGGATCTGCGGGCCTCTCCGTAGGGGTCAAGGATTCCATCAGTACGAGTTCTCCCCGGGAATTAGCTGAGAACTCTAGGGTTCCAAACCTGATCCCTTGGTCGGGGGAAAGTTTCCGATCTGGCATGGATGGCCGATCGGGTAAGTGTGCAACGAGATGTCGCTGCTCACGGGGATCTGACCCGGGACGAGAATTCCCTGGGCACAGATCTCGCCGTTGATAGGAAGGCGAGCCATCGATTCCTTCTGGCGATCACAGCGGAACTCTCAATGAAAGCACCAATGTCGGTGTCAAAACCGGCGGATCTCGGGTAGGGGGTCCCGAGCTGTGAGACTAGGATCGATGGTAACGAGAGACGAAGGGGACAAGGTTTTACCCAGGTTCGGGCCCTCCTATGGAGGTAATACCCTACGTCCTGCTTGATTGTATTGATTGTATGGGGATTACAGAGTTGATCTACCACGAGATCGTATGACTAAAACCCTAGATGAGTTATGTTGTCTTACACCCTAAAACCCTCCGACTTATATAGACGCCGGGGGTACCTAGGGTTTACACATAGTCGGTTGCACATCAAAGGGAAAAAACCACGCCTATCTACTGTTGATATCTTGGAGAACACGCCATGGTCCCTTCAATCTTCCTCCTTGGCGTCCGGGCCCCTGATCTTCTAATGCTCACCTAGTGGCCCGTATAGTCCGGCCCATGAGATACAGGTCGGCTATCCGAGGACTCCTTAACCCAGGACTCCCTCAATACCCCGGGATCTTTCCTTCTACTTCTTAATTCTCGGGACGAGAATTCTTTTTAGTAGGGGAGAGTTGTGATGCCCTGGATTTGTGCTACAGTAATCTGTGTAATTATGCTACAGTAATCCCACGCTAATGATGACACGTCACCACGTTTACTGTTGATAAACTCGCGTTGGTTCAGGTCCAATTCAAATTCAAATTTAAAGTCAAGATTCAATTTTGTCAAACATGAAAACAAAAATGTTCAAAGTGTGGCAAATATTCTCTGGATATTTGTCATGTTGAAACCACATTTTCATAAAGTGGTTAAATACCCTAAAATAAATAAAACAGCAGCTAAAACAATTAATTAAATGCTTTTAATTAATAAAAGAAAAACAAACTAATTTATTGTTTTGCCAAACTTTTTGGGGCAGTGGCATAATTATTAAAACTAAATTAGGAACTAGTTACATATTTTATAAAACAAAAATAAAAAGAAACTAAAACAAAACAGAAAAAAATAAATAGAACAAAGGAAAACTAAAAAGAAAGGCAACCCCCACCCCCCGGCCCAACTGGGCCGTGGCCCAGCCGGCCCGCCCCAACCGGCCCGCCACAGCCTCTACTAGGGAGGGGTCGCCTCCCCCCCCCCACGAACCCTAGCCGACGCCCCACTCGCCCCCGTCGCCTCCCCACTCCCCCTCGCTCTCCCCTTCCTCCCCCGATTGGATCGGGGCAGCAACGGCTGCCCCGCGCCCGACGCCCTCCCCCTACACGCGATGTGAGCCCCCGGGGCTCCCCACACCCCTTTTCCCTCACACGCGCCCTCCCGTCGCCGCCCCCCGGTCGCCCTCCCGTCGCCGCCCCCCGTCCGCGCGCGCTCGCCAGCTCCCATGGCCGCACCCACGGCCGCCCGCTCGCCCCCCGCCCCGGTCGCCCGCACGCACACGCCCCACGGCCACCGCGGCCCCGCCGCGGCCCGCTCCGACGCCCCCAGCTCGCGCAGCCCGCGCACGCGCCCGCCCGCCTACGCGCGGCCTCACCCGCCGCCGTTTGCTCGTGCCCGCACCCGCACCGGCCCCCGCATCGCCCTTCGGCCGTTGCGCCGCCAGGCCGCTCCCCGGCCGCTCCTCACGCCCCCTCTCCCCCACGCGCCCGCTCACCCCTCACCGCCACTAGCCACCGCCGCTAGCCGTCGCCTGCCGTCCCGCGCTGGCCATCGCCACCCCCGGCCGCCGGCGGGCCGCCGTGCGTGCCCCCGGCCGCCCCGGCCCCAATCTGGTTAGTGGGGGCTAACCACCCCACTAACCCCACCCGTGGTGACAATGACAGAGGGGGCCCACCGCCCCCTAAACAGTTTTAATAATAATAAAAACATATGTTAATAAAATGTTAATTAATTAATAAATTAAATAATTAAATAATTAATTAGTTAATTAAATGATCAATTAGTTTAATTAAGATTAATTAAACTAATTAACCACTCTGTTAATTAATTAACTTGTTTAATTAATCCTGATAATTAATTAAATTAATCAGTGAATGACAGGTGGGTCCCACCCCACCTAATTAATCTGTTTAATTAGATTAAGATTTAATTAAAACTGAGTCAATGATAGGTGGGGCCCACTGGTCAGTTTGACCAGTCAACGGCACTGTTGACTGCTGATGTCAGCATGACATCATGCTGATGTCATAATTCTATTTTCGAATTAAATTAATCTGTTTTATTCCAGAATATTAATAAAACTTTAAAAATTAATATAAAATAATTCGTAACTCGGATGAAAAAGTTTTATACATGAAAGTTGTTCAGAAAAATCCCACGAATCCAAATACGATGTCCGTTAATCTGTCACGTGCTCCTAGCATAGAGAACATGGAACTTTTCCATCCGTTTCATCTGTGCGGTAGTAGCTCGAGACCCAGAAAATATCGTCAGATATTCTCCCGACCCGTCTGCGATGTGTAATACTGCGTTAGTGCATGCCTAGCCCTGCTTATTTCCATGTCATCCATCGTGTTGCATCTGTGCTTTATATTTATTGTTTCTCCCCCCTCTTCTTACCGGTAGACCCCGAGACTGACGCTGCTGCCGGGTACGACTACACCGTTGACGATCAGGCCTTTGCAGCAGAGCAACAAGGCAAGCAACCCCCCTTGATCATTCCGATATCGCCCATTTCTTTCCCTCTCATTCTTGCATTAGATTTTGCTACTGTATTAGCTAGCTCCTATTTCTGATGCATAGCCTGTTTTTGATAAACTGCTACTATACATGCAATCATATCAACTGCTTAGTATAGGTTGATCAATGAATCCCCCGTGACCCCTTAGTCCCAGTTGCCCCTGCTTCTACGTCGACGACTCGACGACCCGAAGACTCGAAGACTCGGTCAACCGACCGACGAGCCAGGCCCCTCACATCACCGCACACCCCTTAGTTGTACGGCTCTGCAGAGCTACTATCGAGTACCGAGGGTGACACCTCGTGAAGTACTCATGATGCTAGCTCTGTAGTGCAGCTAGTCGGTCATGGTTATCAAGGGTGATTCCTCCTTCACCACTCCCGACGATGTCTTTGTCATGCAACCCCTCAAGTGTGGGACCCCCGAGGGTGATTCCTCTAAGTCCACCTTGACGCTTTCATCGAGCAGGGCCCTTTGAGGGTGATTCCTCAGGTTCCGTCTTGATGTTTTATACACACAGTTACTATGACCTGATTATAGAAACATGTTGGTGATGGGTCGGCCCTGAGGGGTACCCACGGTTTGATAATGATGAGGCGTGGACGGCAGGAGAGGCCCTTGCCACACATCCTCGAGACGAGGCGACGGGACCGCACTTCATGGGTCGCGCTTGCCCCGCATTAATAAAATGCTAATGGGTTGGGTATTTGATCTGAGTTGGTCGTTTGACCTTATACGCACCAAACCTTCACGTTGGAGAAGTTATGGGTACTCAGCGTCGTTGTATCAGACGAAGCTCTTCGGACGTCAGCAATGGAGCGGCGCGCGCCCGAGTGGCCTGGACGGTACAGCTCTTGGACTAGAGTGTGCTAGGGCTGACCTCGGCCGCCCACGCATCATGCAGGAGCGCAGAGGTCAAGTGGTCCCACGACCCCTTTGTGCTTAGGATTTAGACCGGTGGGCTGGCCTCTCTGTTGAGCCTAGGTGGGGCGACGATGTGTTGGAGCGCAGAGGCCAGGCATTACCCAGAAAAGTGTGTCCGGCCGGAGGTGATCAAGCGTGTTGGAAATGCGGTGCACCCCTGCAGGGAAGAATTTATCTATTCGAATAGCCATGTCCACGGTAACAGGACGACTTGGAGATGTACCTTGATCTACTAAAACTAAAATTGTGACTTATAAGTGAAATGAATGTTGGCTCCGAGATTGCTTCCTCGCAGGGAGTCGAGGAAGAATCTCTGGGCGTGGTTACTTAATAAAATTGCTACAATAATATGACTATATATGAGATACCAGTCTACTCTCTTCTAATGCTGCAAGATGCTGAAGATGCTAGTATTCGATAGGACTAGGCATTTCCCCCTATTCTTGCTTTCTGCAGTCAGTCCAGATAAAACCCCATTCCTTGATACTGATGCATACTTAGCATAGTTCTGATGTCAGTCTTGCGAGTACTTTGGATGAGTACTCACCGCTGCTTTGCTTTCTCTTTCCCCCTCGATACGATTACCGCGTTCAGACGATGGAGCCCAGGAGATGGAGTACGCCGGAGACGACTACTACACCACCGCTGGAGCCTACTACGTGGAGAGTGCCGACGCTCAGGAGTAGTTAGGAGGTTCCCAGGTAGGAGGCCTCGCCTCTTTCGTTCCGCTGCTTATGTTAACTTGTTTAACTTATGTCTGTACTCAGATATTATTTTCTTCCGCTGACTCGTGCTTGTCGAGCTTTGTATTCGAGCCCTCGAGGCCCCTGGCTTGTAATATGAAGTTGTATGACTTTAATTTGTGTCTAGTGTTGTGTTGTGATATCATTCAGTGAGTCCATAATCTTGGTCGTACGCATTGCGTGTATGTTTAGCGTACGGTCGAAATTGGGGGCGTCACAAGTTGGTATCAGAGCCGACTGCATGTAGGTAGCCCCCTTTCCAACTCCTTGGCCGAAGTTGAGTCTAGTACTTGAAAAACTTTACTAACATAGTTGTGTGGCTTACGGGCCCACATCTCAATCGGGTGGTATTAGGATCTTTTATTCCTCGTCTATACTCTGGGTTCTGATCTCTCTTCTCTTTCGGGTTAAAGATTTTACTAACTCTAACTCTAGGTTCTCGTAACTACTTCCCCCGGAGAGCCCCTCATTTGAGACGATGGCTCGATTCATCAGAAGACTTCGAAGATACTCTCCTATGTTCTCCCGAGAACTTGTGCTCATCGCTTTTGCGATTCCCTTCCGCCGTCAACCCCTATGGATGACTACATGCAATTGTCGGTCATACTTTCATATCCAGTTGCTCTTGTTATTACAAGGTACATCGAATTATCTTACCGGAGATTCGTTCTTCCTCGGTTGATCATGTGTTTCACGGAATTCTTTGAAACGCTATTCGATCTTCCGTAATCCTCAGTAGCCTTTTGCTCTTGACCTTTCTCACCGGCATGCATTATGGTTAATTCCATGTGTCTAGCAATATTAAGTAAATCCTTTGTGGTTTTCATTTGAGTTTATTGATTCAACATGTGTGTGAATGCACACAGTCATCAGTTGTTTATTATAAATTATCCGTCCGGCTCAGACATCTTTCCAAACATGGGTTGGTTCCCGACAAATCAACCTTGATTGATTGCCCATCTAAGTCCTTTCATCTTACTTGTATTTGATCAGAACATCTGTTTCCGATACACCAATTAGGAAATCTTAAGTCCTTTGGTTATTTAAGCATCAAATTATTTGGATGTTCTATGATCTGATGCCTTATATTCCTTCTTCCTCTGATTGGGTACCGATACTCACATCAGGTTCTTTGTGGACCGCCAGACCCAGTGTTGGGTTATTATCAGATAGCATCCTTCACATTCAAAATTCTTGTGATGTTCTTCCCCTGATACATGATGCCATTGGTAAACTGTGTCTTCTCCCTCTGATAAGTTGTATCCTATGCTTTCGTCAGCCATGCTCTGTTTGCAAGCATGTGTTAATTACTCTTGAAGCTTGTGGTATATGTTCCTAAGATGCCCCGATGGGTTGAACCTATGCCTTCCTTAATCCGTGTGAACCCGACAGTTTTCATGAGTCATACTCTCCTGGTGTTTTGCCAATTAAACTTTCAAAACTACAACTTTATCAACGGCGAGGAGTAAATGGAAGGTGATGCATTGATGAAGTGGGAGTCGACCTTGAACTTTGTGCTCATGCCCATGGAAACAATGTAGATCTTATCATAGAAGCTTCTCGTAACAATAAATTTTCTCTTGGTATAATTTGGTCCGGTATCTGTGAACTTATCCTTTGCAATCGTGGTTCCGACCATGTTGTTCTACTTTGATTTCATTCTCAGACAAGTTAAAGTGCTTGTCTTCCACAGATCAATACGCTAGTCTAATCTCTATTCTGATCTACCTCCGAGTATTAACCCTGGTATCTTGATAAATATCATGGAGCTTTATAACTTCTTATGAGCTCCTCATCAACTATGATATTTCACTGATTCTAGTTTCCTCGTATTCTGAGTTGTTGGACAATCAAGGATGTTGATATCTGAATCGAGTACGCATTGCAAACCAACAACTCTTAGTAATGTTCTTTGGTTATGAGTTGTACTCGATCATGTCATTCCAAGCTGTTAAATGCTGAAGCCCGGCTATATGCTTTGAATGCATTAAATGAGTCACCTCTTGATGGGATTGAAAACATTCCAGTTGTCCGGGATTTCCAAGATGTTTTTCCGGAAGAACTTCCAGGGATTCCCCCTGCCAGAGCTGTCGAGTTTGTCATCGACTTGGTACCTGGTACCACTCTTATAGCCAAGCGTCCGTATAAGATGCCACCACATGAACTCCTTGAACTTAAGCAAGAAATTGACAATTTGCTTCGTCTGGGTTTCATTCGTCCAAGTTCCTATGCTTGGGGAGCACCTTCTCTCTTTGTCAAGAAGAAAGATGGTACGAATCGATTGGTCCAAGATTATCGCCCCATCAACCAAGCAACGATTCAAAACAAATATCCGCTTCCTCGGATCAACGATCTGTATGATCAACTTGCTGGTTCATCAGTGTTTTCAAAACTCGACTTGAGGTTGGGTTACCATCAGATCCGGGTTCGTGAAGAGGATATTCCCAAGACTGCATTTGTTACTCGTTATGGTTCATACGAGTACACCGTCATGTCCTTCGGCTTAACCAATGCTCCAGCAACCTTCTCTCGCCTGATGAACTATATATTCATGGATTACCTCAATAAATTCGTCATGGTTTATCTGGATGATATCCTGGTTTACTCCAAGAATAAAGAAGAGCATGCTGAACATCTTCGTCTTATACTGGAGAGGCTTCGAGAACATCAACTTTATGCAAAATATTCAAAGTGTGAGTTCTAGATGGACAAAGTAACCTACCTTGGTCATGTGATCTCCAAGGATGGTATTGCGGTCAACCCTGAACAAGTTCGGGCTATTCTTGATTGGACTCCCCCGAAGAATGTCAAGCAAGTCAGAAGTTTTCTCGGACTCGCCAGCTATTGCCATCGATTTGTCGAGGACTTCTCCAAGATTGCAAAGCCCATAACCAATCTGCTTCACAAAGGTGTTAAATATGAGTGGACAGAAAAATGTCAGGAGAGCTTTCAGGCACTTAAAGACAAACTGACGTCTGCTCCAGTGCTTGCTCCTACGGATACTCAGAAGGACTTCGTCATCTATTGTGATGCTTCACATCAAGTGATGGGCTGTGTCCTAATACAAGAACGCAGGGTGGTTGCTTATGCATCTCGTGAATTGCGTCCTCATGAGGGGAACTACCCAGTTCATGACCTTGAACTTGCCGCAGTAATTCATGCACTGAAAGAGTGGCGGCAGTACCTTATTGGTAATCGTTGCGAGATCTACACCGATCACCAAAGTCTGAAGTACATGTGTACTCAGCTAGATCTGAACCTCCGTCAACAGAGATGGATGGAGCGCATAGCAGATTACAACGTGGGTATTTCTTATAAACCAGGGAAGGCTAATGTAATGGCTGATGCTTTGAGCCGCAAGTCATACTGCAACCACCTTCAGGTTCACAAGGTTCACCCCCTTCTTCAAGAAGAATTTCGCAAGCTGAATCTCCATATTGTTCCGCCTGGTGCACTCGCTCCCCCTCCTGAAGGGTCCTACAAAATGAACCTCCACGTTGTTTCCCAGGGTTCTCTTAATACCCTGGTTGCTAAACCAGATCTAGCGGACGTCATCAAGTGGATCCAGAAGTGTGACAATGAAGTCTAGAGGATTAAATTCGATCTCGCAGAAGGAAAGCCCTCATCCTTCACTATTGCTGAGGATGGCGCTTTGTACTTCAAAGGCCGCCTAGTGGTACCGAGTAAGGAGGAAAACAATGATATGACTCAGGAGGTCATGAAGGAAGCACATGACACTCCGCTGTCTATTCATCCTGGTGGTACCAAGATGTACCAAGACATTCGTCAAAGATTCTGGTGGTCTAACATGAAGCAAGACATTGCTAGCTATGTTGCTGAATGTGATGTTTGCCGTCGTATCAAAGCAGAACATCAAAAGCCCGCTGGAACTCTGCAACCTATTACGGTTCCTGAATGGAAATGGGACCATGTTGAAATGGACTTCGTCACTGGTTTTCCCAGATCGCAGAAAGGTAATGATGCTATTCTTGTCGTCATTGACCGACTGTCCAAAGTTGCACATTTTCTGGCTGTCAAGGAAACTATTATTACTAGTCAGCTGGCAGATCTATATATGTCCAGAGTTGTTTCACTCCACGGTATTCCATTGGTGATTAGTTCAGACCGTGGCAGCTTATTCACTTCAAGATTCTGGGCAAGTTTCCAGGAAGCTATGGGAACTCATTTGTCCTTTAGCATCACCTTTCACCCTCAATCCCAGGGACAAGTCAAAAGAGTCAATCAGATTCTCAAAGACATGCTTCGAGCTTGTGTCATTTCTTTCGACAAGAAATGGGAGGAATCTCTCCCGTATGCTGAGTTCTCCTACAACAATAGCTATCAAGCTAGTCTGAAGATGGCTCCCTTTGAAGTATTATATGGACGTAAGTGTCGGACTCCTCTGAATTGGTCAGAAACTGGGGAACGTACACTTATCGGTCCGGATATTATCCAACATGCCGAAGATCAAGTCCGCATTATTCATGCAAATCTGAAGGCTGCCCAGTCTCGTCAGAAGAGTCAGTATGACCGTCATCACAAGGATATGGTCTATCAACCTGGCAAAAAGGCTTATCTTCGAGTCACACCAATGAGAGGTACACACCGTTTCGGGATCAAGGGCAAGTTGGCTCCTCGTTATATTGGTTCTTTCACTGTTCTCGAATGGCGTGGTAAAGTGGCATATCAACTGGAACTACCGCCAAACCTTTCTCAGGTTCACCATGTGTTCCATGTGTCACAACTTCGTCGCTGCTTCAAGGATCCTATCCGAGCAGTGGATCATGATATACTTGAACTGCAACAAGACCTTTCTTACAAAGAGCAACCAGTCCGCATTCTCGATGAAACTGAACGTCGGACTCGTCAGAAGGTTACCAAGTTCTTCAAAGTGAAATGGGCAAATCATTCTGAAGATGAAGCCACTTGGGAACGCGAAGATCATCTTCGTGCAGAATAACCCGGGCTCTTTCCTTATACATCTTAATTCTCGGGACGACAATTCTTTTTAGTAGGGGAGAGTTGTGATGCCCTGGATTTGTGCTACAGTAATCTTTGTAATTATGCTCGGTAATCCCATGCTAATGATGACACGTCACCACGTTTACTGTTGATAAACTCGCGTTGGTTCAGGTCCAATTCAAATTCAAATTCAAATTTAAAGTCAAGATTCAATTTTGTCAAACATGAAAACAAAAATGTTCAAAGTGTGGCAAATATTCTCTGGATATTTGTCATGTTGAAACCACATTTTTATAAAGTGGTTAAATACCCTAAAATAAATAAAACAGCAGCTAAAACAATTAATTAAAAGCTTTTAATTAATAAAACAAAAACAAACTAATTTATTGTTGTGCCAAACTTTTTGGGGCAGTGGCATAATTATTAAAACTAAATTAGGAACTAGTTACATATTTTATAAAACAAAATTAAAAAGAAACTAAAACAAAACAGAAAAGAAATAAATAGAACAAAGGAAAACTAAAAAGAAAGGCAACCCCCCCCCCGGCCCAACTGGGCCGTGGCCCAGCCGGCCGGCCCCAACCGGCCCGCCACAGCCTCTACTAGGTAGGGGTCGCCCCCCCCCCCCCCCCGAACCCTAGCCGACGCCCCACTCGCCCCCGTCGCCTCCCCACTCCCCCTCACTCTCCCCTTCCTCCCCCGATTGGATCGGGGCAGCAACGGCTGCCCAGCGCCCGACGCCGTCCCCCGCAGTCGCCAGCGCCGCCGCCGGCCGTCGCACCTCCCCCGAGCCCGCTGCCCTCCCTCCTACACGCGATGTGAGCCGCCGGGACTCCCCACACCCCTTTTCCCTCGCACGCGCCCTCCCGTCGCCGCCCCCCGGTCGCCGCGGCCCCTGCTCCGACCGCGCCCCATCCGCGCGCGCTCGCCAGCTCCCATGGCCGCACCCACGGCCGCCCGCTCGCCCTCCGCCCCGGTCGCCCGCACGCACACGCCCCACGGCCACCGCGGCCCCGCCGAGGCGCGCTCCGGCGCCCCCTAGCTCGCTCAGCCCGCGCACGCGCGCGCCTGCCTACGCGCGGCCTCACCCGCCACCGTCCGCTCGTGCCCGCACCCGCACCGGCCCCCGCATCGCCCTTCAGCCGTTGCGCCGGCCGCCGCTCCCCGGCCGCTCCTCATGCCCCCCCCCGCGCACGCTCACCCCTCGCCGCCACTAGCCACCGCCGCTGGCCGTCGCCTGCCATCTCGCGCTGGCCATCGCCGCCCCCGGCCGCCGGCGGGCCGCCGTGCGTGCCCCCGGCCGCCCCGGCCCCGATCTGGTTAGTGGGGGCTAACCACCCCACTAACCCCACCCCTGGTGACAATGACAGAGGGGGCCCACTGCCCCCTAAACAATTTTAATAATAATAAAAACATATGTTAATAAAATGTTAATTAATTAATTAATTATTTAATTAGTTAATTAAATAATTAATTAGTTTAATTGAACTAATTAACCACTCTATTAATTAATTAACTTGTTTAATTAATCCTGATAATTAATTAAATTAATCAGTGAATGACAGGTGGGTCCCACCCCACCTAATTAATCTGTTTAATTAGATTAAGATTTAATTAAAACAGAGTCAATGACAGGTGGGGCCCAGTGGTCAGTTTGACCAGTCAACAACACTGTTGACTGCTGATGTCAGCAAGACATCATGCTGATGTCATAATTCTATTTTCGAATTAAATTTAATCTGTTTTATTCCAGAATATTAATAAAATTTTAAAAATAATATAAAATAATTCGTAACTCGGATGAAAAAGTTTTATACATGAAAGTTGTTCATAAAAATCCCACGAATCCGAATACGCTGTCCGTTAATCTGTCACGTGCTCCTAGCATAGCGAACATGGAACTTTTCCATCCGTTTCATCTGTCCGATAGTAGACCGAGACCCGGAAAATATCGTCAGATATTCTCCCGACCCGTCTGCGACGTGTAATACTGCGTTAGTGCATGCCTAGCCCTGCTTATTGCCATGTCATGCATCGTGTTGCATCTGTGCTTTATATTTATTGTTTCTCCCCCCTCTTCTTACCGGTAGACCCCGAGACTGACGTTGTTGCCGGGTACGACTACGCCGTTGACGATCAGGCCTTTGCAGTCGAGCAGCAAGGCAAGCAACCCCCCTTGATCATTCCGATATCGCCCATTTCTTTCCCTCTCATTCATGCATTAGATTTTGCTACTGTATTAGCTAGCTCCTATTTCTGATGCATAGCCTGTTTTTGATAAACTGCTACTATACCTGCAATCATATCAACTGCTTAGTATAGGTTGATCAATGAATCCCCCGTGACCCCCTTAGTCCCAGTTGCCCCTGCTTCTTCATCGACGACTCGACGACCCGAAGACTCGAAGACTCGGTCAACCGATCGACGAGCCAGGCCCCTCACATCACCGCACACCCCTTAGTTGTATACGGCTCTGCAGAGCTACTATCGAGTACCGAGGGTGACACCTCGTGAAGTACTCATGATGCTAGCTCTGTAGTGCAGCTAGTCGGTCGTGGTTATCGAGGGTGATTCCTCCTTCACCACTCTCGACGATGTCTCTGTCGTGCAACCCCTCAAGTGTGGGACCCTCGAGGGTGATTCCTCTATGTCCACCTTGACGGTTTCATCGAGCGGGGCTTTTTGAGGGTGATTCCTCAGGTTCCGTCTTGATGTTTTATACACACAGTTACTATGACCTGATTACAGAAACATGTTGGTGATGGGTCGGCCCTGAGGGGTACCCACGGTTTGATAATGATGAGGTGTGGACGGGCAGGAGAGACCCTTGCCACACATCCTCGAGACGGGGCGACGGGACCGCACTTCATGGGTCGCGCTTGCCCCGCATTAATAAAATGCTAATGGGTTGGGTATTTGATCTGAGTTGGTCGTTTGACCTTATATGCACCAAACCTTCATGTGGGAGAAGTTATGGGTACTCAGCATCGTTGTATCAGCCGAAGCTCTTCGGACGTCAGCAATGGAGCGGCGCGCGCCCGAGTGGCCAGGACGGTATAGCTCTTGGACTAGAGTGTGCTAGGGCTGACCTCGGCCGCCCACGCATCATGCAGGAGCGCAGAGGGCAAGTGGCCCCACGACCCCTTTGTGCTTTGGATTTAGACCGGCGGGCTGGCCTCTCTGTTGAGCCTAGGTGGGGCGACGACGTGTTGCTATCCCGAGGCCGGGCATTACCCAGAAAAGTGTGTCCGGCCGGAGGTGATCAAGCGTGTTGGAAATGCGGTGCACCCCTGCCGGGAAGAATTTATCTATTTGAATAGCCGTGTCCACGGTAACAGGACGACTTGGAGTTGTACCTTGATCTACTACAACTAAAATTGTGACTTATAAGTGAAATGAATGTTGGCTCCGAGATTGCTTCCTCGCAGGGAGTCGAGGAAGAATCTCTGGGCGTGGTTACTTAATAAAATTGCTACAATATTATGACTATATATGAGATACCAGTCTACTCTCTTTTAATGCTGCAAGATGCTAAAGATGCTAGTCTTCGATAGGACTAGGCCTTTCCCCCTATTCTTGCTTTCTGCAGTCAGTCCAGATAAAACCACATTCCTTGATACTGATTCATACTTAGCATAGTTCTGATGTCAGTCTTGCGAGTACTTTGGATGAGTACTCACCGCTGCTTTGCTTTCTCTTTCCCCCTCGATACGATTACCGCGTTCAGACGATGGAGCCCAGGAGATGGAGTACGCCGGAGACGACTACTACACCACCGCTGGAGCCTACTACGTGGAGAGTGCCGACGCTCAGGAGTAGTTAGGAGGTTCCCAGGCAGGAGGCCTCGCCTCTTTCGTTCCGCTGCTTACGTTTGTGCTAGCCTTCTTAAGGCAAAACTTGTTTAACTTATATCTGTACTCAGATATTATTTGCTTCCGCTGACTCGTGCTTGTCGAGCTTTGTATTCGAGCCCTCGAGGCCCCTGGCTTGTAATATGAAGCTGTATGACTTTAATTTGTGTCTAGTGTTGTGTTGTGATATCAATCAGTGAGTCCCTAATCTTGGTCGTACGCATTGCGTGTATGTTTAGCGTACGGTCGAAATTGGGGGCGTCACAATCAGACCGAGCAGTCCGCCACCCAATGCTGCTCTCCGTGCGTGTGCATACCTTGGAGGCATCACATCTGCGGTGCTTGGACGAACCGTTCGAGGGAACCGCAAGGAGCCGTTTGAAGGATCCGTGAATCGTCGTTCGCGGGACATCATTGTTCGTGGGTGTCGTGGGAGTAATCCTGACAATAGTACGGGGGGTACGAATGAGTGGGGGGAATCCTAGCTACGGAATAAGTGTCACACTCGGAATTTACGAGTTCGGACCCCACTCGGAAGTGGTAACAGTCGTACGTCTCGAGCCCTGGGGCTGTGTGTTTTCCTTGTATGGGTATCTGATTACAGAGAGTTCGTAACCCTTGTTCCGGCGCCCGGGGATGGCTTATATAGAGTGCGCCACCACCGGCCGAACGCCATCACTAGGGTCATTAATGATAGTAACTGCGGGGGTTACTAGAAACTGGTAAGTTAACTACAGCCGTTACAGGTAACGTGGTCTTTATAGTACTTAAGGCGTATTAAGTCCCTCCAACGTTGTCGCTCCCACGACGGTCATGCACCTTTCTATCCGAGTATTACGAAAGGGGCCGAGTGGTCAGTAACATCCGAGTGACGTTCAAGGAGCCGAGTGCTGCTTGAGCAATCCTCCGAGTATCGAGGTGAACCAAGGACTTCGATGAACTTGTAGGACCCCAGGGGTGTCCTAGAATAGAGGTATGCGACCCTACCTAGGGTAGGTGACCTCGTCAGTAGCCCCCGAATCGATTGAGTCTCAGGGGAACGAGTGGCCTGCATGTCGTGATGCTGGAACCATCTCGGGGACGTTTTGAAATGGATCAGATCGTTTCCCACTCGGTGTTCGAGCCACAATAGATTCATGGTTTAATGTCTTCCGAGTGGCCCGCACAGCCCGGACTGCGCGGGCCATTCGGTTCAATGTAGATTAGCTCTCGGGAGAGATGATCCTTAGGCCTGGTGTCGTCATTAGAACTTTCGTCTGATCTTCATTCGGTGGTTTCACGAGTGTTTGGAGATCTATCCGAGTGTCCAATGAGATTTTTTCCACTCGGTGGAAGTTTGACCAGTAACTAGTCACTCGGTAAATTGTGGTACGTCTGAACGCGCGAGCGAATGCGGAGTCCACTCGAAACGCCACGTCGCGAGATCTCCAGTGATTTCGAAATCGCGGGGAAGTGTGCACGCGCGATTGTGATAATTGTGTCAGAGGCGTGGGAGAGGTGGTCGCGGCACCTCAATTTTCGCGCCGCCAATTTCGCCACGCATCCCCACTACTCTGCCCCGAAGATTTGGCAGACCAGGGCTCGCCCGTTGATTGCACGGCCTTTCCAAATCCAACAACTAGAAATCAACCGAGCTGGGGTATAAAAAGGGAACCGGGGGGAGGTAAGGAGAAGGCATCCTTTCTTCCCCCTCCCGATCTCCACTGCTGCTCCACCGTGAACTTTGCGAGTGCTGCCGGACCACTGATTCGCCACCAGCTCTCGTGGGAGATGTCGTGGAATACGACCGCCAAGGCCGAGAAGGCGAAGAAGACTTGCTACTTCTTGAGCATGCGTTGGTTTTCCCTTGAAGAGGAAAGGGTGATGCAGCAAAGTAGATAAGTATTTCCCTCAGTTGTTGAGAACCAAGGTATCAATCCAGTAGGAGATACAAGCAAGTCCCCAATAGATGTACCTACACAAATAATCAAACAATTGCACCCAACGCTATAAAGGGGTTGTCAATCCCTTCACGGTTACTTGCAAGGATGAGATCTGATAGAGATAGATAGATAGGATTGCTAAAACGAAAAGTAAAACAAAAGTAAAAAGATTGCAGCTAAGTATTTTTGGTATTTTTGGTTTATAGATCTGAAAGTATAATATGGAAAATAGACCCGGGGGCCATAGGTTTCACTAGAGGCTTCTCTCATGAAGGAAAATAATACGGTGGGTGAACGAATTACTGTCGAGCAATTGATAGAAAAGCGAATAATTATGAAGATATTCAAGGCAATGATTATGCATATAGGCATCACGTCCGTGTCAGGTAGACCGAAACGATTCTGCATCTACTACTATTACTCCACCCATCGACCAACTCCTGCCTGCATCTAGAGTATTAAGTTCATGAAGAACAGAGTAACGCATTAGGTAAGATGACATGATGTAGAGGGATAAACTCAAGCAATATGATGAAAACCCCATCTTTTTATCCTTGATGGCAACAATACAAATGCGTGCCTCGCTACCCCTACTTTGTCACTGGGTGAGGACACCGCAAGATTGAACCCAAAACTAAGCACTTCTACCATTGCAAGAATTACCAATCTAGTTGGCCATACCAAACCAATAACTCGAAGAGACTTGCAAAGATATGAAATCATGCATATAAGAATTCAGAGAAGATTCAAATAATATTCATGGATAATCTGAACATAAACCCACAATTCATCGGATCTCGACAAACACACCACAAAAGAGTATTACATCGGATAGATCTCCATGAAGATCATGAAGAACATGATATTGAAGAACAAAGAGAGAGAAGAAGCCATCTAGCTACTAGCTATGGACCCGAAGGTCTGTACTGAACTACTCACGCATCATCGGAGGGGTAATGGAGTTGATGTAGATGCCCTCCGTGATCGAATCCCCCTCCGGCAGATTACCGGAAAAGGCTCCAAGATTGGATCTCACGGCAACCGAGGCTTCCGGTGGCGGAAAAGTATTTTCGTGGCTCTTTTTGGTATTGGGGGAATATTTGGGAATTTATAGGCCGAAGAATAGGGTTAGGAGAGTTGCTGGGGGGCCACAAGCCAGGGGCGCCCCCCCCCCCTAGGGCGCGCCCTGGTGGCTTGTGACTCCACGGCAGGTCTCTTGCCTTCGTCTCCAAGTTTGGCAAGTTTATTCTGGTCCAAGAAAAATCATTCCAAAGATTTTATTCCGTTTGGACTCCGTTTAATATTCATTATCTGCAATACTCAAAAACAAGGAAAAAAACAGAAACTGGCACTAGGCTCTGGATGAATAGGTTAGTCCCAAAAATAATATAAAATAGCATATTAATGCATATAAAACATCCAAAACAGATAATATAATAGCATGGAACAATCAAAAAGTATAGATACGTTGGAGACGTATCAAGCATCCCCAAGCTTAATTCCTGCTCGTCCTCGAGTAGGTAAATGATAAAAACAGAATTTTTGATGTGGAATGCTACCTAACATATTTATCCATGTAATATTATTTATTGTGGCATGAATATTCAGATCCATAAGATTGAAAACAAAAGTATAATATTGACAGAAAAACAATAATACTTCAAGCATACTAACAAGGCAATTGTGTCCTTTCAAAATAACATGGCCTTAGAAAGCTTATCCCTACAAAATCATATGGTCTGGCTATGCTCCATCTTCCCCACACAAAGTATTTAAATCATGCACACCCCCGATGACAAGTCAAGCAATTGTTTCACACCTTTTATGTTCTCAAATCTTTTCAACTCTCACGCAATACATGAGCGTGAGCCATGGATATAGCACTATAGGTGGAATAGAATATGGTGGAGGTTGTGAGGGAAAAGGAGAAGATAGTCGCACATCAACTAGGCATATCAACGGGCTATGGAGATGCCCATCAATAGATATCAATGTGAGTGAGCAGGGATTGCCATGCAACGAATGCACTAGAGCTATAAGTGTATGAAAGCTCAAAAAGAAAACTAAGTGGACGTGCAAAATGAAGAAAAATTCCACTAGCTATATGAAAGTGACAAAATAGGAGACTCTCTATCATGAAGATCATGGTGCTACTTTGAAGCACAAGTGTGGAAAAAGATAGTAGCATTGTCCCTTCTCTCTTTATCTCATTTTTTTTCTTTTTCTCCGGTTTATTTTGGTGGGCATCTTTGGCCTCATTTTTTTTATTTGGGCTTCATTGGCCTCTTTTATTATTTGTAAAGTCCGGAGACTCATCCCAACTTGTGAGGGATTCATAGCTTCCATCATCCTTTTATCTCATGGGACAATACTCTAATAATGAAAATCATCACACTTTTATTTACTTACAACTCGATACCTAGAACAAAATATGACTCTATATGAATGCAAAGCAATATGAAAATGATGGTGCGTGTCATGAAAAACGGAACGGTGGAAGTTGCATGGCAATATATCTCGGAATTGGTTTGGAAATGCCATAATAGGTATGTATGGTGGCTGTTTTGAGGAAAGTATATGGTAGCTGTTTTGAGGAAGGTGGGTTTAATGCACCGGCGAAAGTTGCGCGGTACTAGAGAGGCTAGCAAAGGTGGAAGGGTGAGAGTGCGTATAATCCATGGACTCAACATTAGTCATAAAGAACTCACATACTTATTGCAAAAGTCTATTAGTTATCGAAGCAAAGTATTAGACGCATGCTCCTAGCGGAGAGTTTGGTAGGAGTTAACCATCGTGCGCTCCCGACCCTCACACAAAGGATGACAATCATTAAACAAATCATGCTCCGACTTCGTTACATAACGGTTCACCATACGTGCATGCTACGGGAATCACAAACTTCAACACAAGTATTTCTACCATTTCACAATTTCTTACTAGCATGACTCTCATATCACCATCTCTATATCTCAAAACTATATGCAAGGAATCAAACTTCTCATAGTATTCAATGCACTTTATATGAAAGTTTTTATTATATCCCTCTTGGATGCCCATTATATTAGGACTAAATTCATAACCTAAACCAATTACCATGCTGTTTAAAGACTCTCAAAATAATATAAGTGAGGTACGAGAGTTCAATAATTTCTATAAAATAAAACACCACCGCGCTCTAAAAAGATATAAGTGAAGCACTAGAGCAACATTGCCTAGCTCAAAAGCTATAAGTGAAGCACATAGAGTATTCTAATAAATTCACGATTAACGCGTGTCTCTCTCAAAAATATGTGTGCAGAAAGGACGATTGTGGCAAACTAAAAAGCAAAGACTCATATCATACAAGACGCTCCAAGCAAAACACATATCATGTGGTGAATAAAAATATAGCCTCAAGTAAATTTACCGATGGATTGAAGACGAAAGAGGGGATGCCTTCCAGGGCATCCCCAAGCTTAGGCTTTTTGGTATCATTGAATATGGCTTGGGGTTCCTTGGGCATCCCCAAGCTTAGGCTCTTGCCACTCCTTATTCCATAGTCCATCAAATCTTTACCCAAAACTTGAAAACTTCACAACACAAAACTCAACAGAAAACTCATGAGATCCGTTAGTATAAGAAAAATAAATCACCACTTTAGGTACTGTTTTGAACTCATTATTTATTTATATTGGTGTAATATCTACTGTATTCTAACTTCTCCATGGTTCATACCCCCCGATACAACCCATAGATACATCAAAATAAGCAAACAACACAAAGAAAATAGAATCTGTCTAAAACAGAACAGTCTGTAGCAATCTATAGACTTCGAATACTTCTGTAACTCCAAAAATTATAAAAACTTAGGACAATCAGGGAAATTTGTATATCAATCTTTTGTAAAAAATTCAGACTCATTCGACGCTCTGGAGAATTTATAAAATTCCTGGACTGAGCGCAAAAGTTTCTGTTTTTTAGCAGAATCAAATCACAAACACCGTAGACCATCCCAAAGGTCTTACTTGGCTCAAACACTAATTAAAACAAGAAAACACAATTACTACATAGGTAATAATGTATAAAACACTCAAAAACAGAAGCAAAAACAGAAACACAAAAGCATAAAAATAAAATTCGGTTGCCTCCCAACAAGCGCTATTGTTTAACGCCCCTAGCTAGGCATAACGCAATAGATCTAGGTATTGTCATCTTTGGTATGCAATCCATAAGTGGCTCTCATAATAGATTCATAAGGTAATTTAATTTTCTTTCTAGGAAAGTATTCCATGCCCTTCCTTAACGGAAATTGAAACCTAATGTTTCCTTCTTTCATATCAATAATTGCATCAATCGTTCTAAGGAAAGGTCTACCAAGAATAATAGGACATGTAGGATTGCAATCTATATCAAGAACAATGAAATCTACGGGCACATAATTCCTATTTTCAACAATAAGAACATCATTAATCCTTCCCATAGGTTTCTTAATAGTGGAATCCGCTAGATGCAAATTTAAAGAGCAATCATCAAATTCATGGAAACCTAGCACATCACATAAAGTTTTCGGAATCGTGGAAACGCTAGCACCCAAATCACACAAAGCATGGCACTCATAATCTTTAATTTTAATCTTAATAGTAGGTTCCCACTCATCATAAAGCTTTCTAGGTATAGAAACTTCCAACTCAAGTTTTTCTTCAAAAGATTTCATCATAGCATCAACGATATATTTAGTAAAAGCCTTATTTTGATTATAAGCATGAGGAGAATTCAACATGGATTGCAACAAGGAAATACAATCAATCAAATAACAACTATCATAATTAAAGTCCTTGAAATCCAAAAGAGTGGGTTCATTGCTATTTAAAGTTTTGACCTCTTCAATCCCACTTTTATCAATCATAGCATCAAGATCTATAAACTCCGAATCATTGGGACGCCTTTTAACTAAAGTTGACTTATCTCCAGTCCCATCTTTATCAAAATTTGTATTATAAAACAAAGCTTCAATAGGAGTCACATCAATCACTTTAAGATCTTCATCATTATTATCACGAGAACACACTTTTTCAAGCCATTCACGCTTAGCACGTATTATAGTGGTTCTTTCCTTACACTCATCAATATAGGTTCTCATAGATTTTAAAGACTCATTAATATCACGCTTGGGTGGAGTAGATCTAATTTTCAAAGAATCAATCTCAAGTGAAATTCTATCAACGTTCCTAGCCAAATCATCAATCTTGAGCAATTTTTCTTCAATCATAGCATTGAAAACCTTTTGCGAACTAATAAATTCTTTAATATTATTCTCAAGATCAGAGGGCATCTTATTATAATTTCCATAAGAGTTGTTGTAGGAATTACCATAATTATTAGAGGAATTACTAGGAAATTGCCTAGGATTGAAATTACCTCTATACGCGTTATTACCAAAATTGTTCCTACCAACAAAATTCACATCCATAGATTCATTATTATTTCCAATCAAATAAGACAAAGGCATATCATTAGGATCAATAGGAGCACTCTTACTAGCAAACAACTTCATTAATTCATCCATCTTTTCACTCAAAGTATTTATTTCTTCAATAGCATGCACCTTTTTACTAGTAGGAGATCTTTCGGTATGCCATTGAGAGTAATTTGCCATAATATTATCTAGGAGTTTAGTAGCTTCTCCTAATGTGATTTCCATAAAAGTACCACCTGCGGCGGAATCTAAAAGATTTCTAGATGCAAAATTCAATCCCGCATAGAAATTTTGTATAATCATCCATAAACTCAAACCATGCGCGGGGCAATTTCTAATCATTAGTTTCATCCTCTCCCAAGATTGTGCAACATGCTCATGATCAAGTTGCTTAAAATTCATTATATCGTTCCTAAGGGAGATGATCTTAGCGGGCGGAAAGTACTTGGAAATAAAAGCATATTTACACTTATTCCATGAATCAATACTATTTTTAGGCAAAGATGAAAACCAAGTTTTAGCACGATCTCATAGTGAGAACAGAAATAGCCTCAATTTACAAATATCATTGTCCACAACTTTTTTCTTTTGCATATCACACAACTCAACGAAAGTATTTAGATGGGATGCGGCATCTTCACTAGGAAGGCCGGAAAATTGTTCTTTCATAACAAGATTAAGCAAAGCGGCATTAATTTCATAAGATTCCGCACTAGTGGCAGGAGCAATCGGAGTACTAAAAAATCATTATTATTAGTATTGGAAAAGTCACACAACTTGGTATTCTCAGACATCGTGACAAAGCAAGCAATCTAGCACACAAGCAAGCAAAAAGCAAACGAAAAGACGAACGGAAGAAGGGCGAATAAAAAGGCAAATATTTTTGGTATTTTCTAAAAATCGTTTTAGAAGTGGGAGAGAGGAAAACGAGAGGCAAATGGCAAATAATGTAAATGCAAGAGATGAGTTTGTGATGGGTACTTGGTAGGCATGATGTAGATCTCCCCGGCAACGGCGCCAGAAATCCTTCTTGCTACTTCTTGAGCATGCGTTGGTTTTCCCTTGAAGAGGAAAGGGTGATGCAGCAAAGTAGATAAGTATTTCCCTCAGTTGTTGAGAACCAAGGTATCAATCCAGTAGGAGATACAAGCAAGTCCCCAATAGATGTACCTAAACAAATAATCAAACACTTGCACCCAACGCTATAAAGGGGTTGTCAATCCCTTCACGGTTACTTGCAAGGATGACATCTGATAGAGATAGATAGATAGGATTGCTAAAACGAAAAGTAAAAAGATTGCAGCTACGTATTTTTGGTATTTTTGGTTTATAGATCTGAAAGTATAATATGGAAAATAGACCCGGGGGCCATAGGTTTCACTAGAGGCTTCTCTCATGAAGGAAAATAATACGGTGGGTGAACGAATTACTGTCGAGCAATTGATAGAAAAGCGAATAATTATGAAGATATCCAAGGCAATGATTATGCATATAGGCATCACGTCCATGTCAGGTAGACCGAAACGATTCTGCATCTACTACTATTACTCCACACATCGACCAACTCCTGCCTGCATCTAGAGTATTAAGTTCATGAAGAACAGAGTAACGCATTAGGTAAGATGACATGATGTAGAGCGATAAACTCAAGCAATATGATGAAAACCCCATCTTTTTATCCTTCATGGCAACAATACAAATACGTGCCTCGCTACCCCTACTTTGTCACTGGGTGAGGACACCGCAAGATTGAACCCAAAACTAAGCACTTCTCCCATTGCAAGAATTACCAATCTAGTTGGCCATATCAAACCAATAACTCGAAGAGACTTGCAAAGATATGAAATCATGCATATAAGAATTCAGAGAAGATTTAAATAATATTCATAGATAATCTGAACATAAACCCACAATTCATCGGATCTCGACAAACACACCGCAAAAGAGTATTACATCGGATAGATCTCCATGAAGATCATGAAGAACATGGTATTGAAGAACAAAGAGAGAGAAGAAGCCATCTAGCTACTAGCTATGGACCCAAAGGTCTGTGGTGAACTACTCACGCATCATCGGAGGGGCAATGGAGTTGATGTAGATGCCCTCCGTGATCGAATCCCCCTCTGGCAAATTACCGGAAAAGGCTCCAAGATTGGATCTCACGGGAACAGAGGCTTCCGATGGCGGAAAAGTATTTTCGTGGCTCTTTTTGGTATTGGGGGAATATTTGGGAATTTATAGGCCGAAGAATAGGGTTAGGAGAGCTGTTGGGGGGCCACAATCCAGGGGGCGCCCCCCTAGGGCGCACCCTGGTGACTTGTGACTGCACGACAGGTCTCTTGCCTTCGTCTCCAAGTCTGGCAGGTTTCTTCTGGTCCAAGAAAAATCATTCCGAAGATTTTATTCCGTTTGGACTCCGTTTAATATTCCTTATCTGCAATACTCAAAAACAAGGAAAAAAACAGAAACTGGCACTAGGCTCTAGATTAATAGGTTAGTCCCAAAAATAATATAAAATAGCATATTAATGCATATAAAACATCCAAAACAGATAATATAATAGCATGGAACAATCAAATATTATAGATACGTTGGAGACGTATCAGGACTTCGCGCGACTCCTCCTCGAGCGCAGGCGGCTCGGCTGGCTTCGTCCTGGGTGAATGGTTGGCACCCCGAGTCACAACCGGTCGATTGAAGGAATACGAGAACCAATGGCTCCTTGCCCCGGGAAGCCGGAGGCTGCCGGAGAAGGGAGAAGTCGAGCCTGCGTCGCGCGGAGGTGAACGGGTACTCCTTACCACTCATATCGACCGAGGGTTTTTGCTCCCGCCTCATCCTTTCTTCCGGGCTTTCTTGGATTTCTTTGGGGCTCAACTGCATCATCTCCCTCCCAACTCCATCACATACTTAGCTGCTTTCGTCTCCCTATGTGAGAACTTCCTTGGCTGTCACCCGCATTGGGGATTTTTCAAACACTTGTTCACTTGCCGAATGATGACGGTAAAGAAAACCGCTCTCTCGGAAGAGAAAACGAATGTAGCTCAATTGTGCGGGGGTTTGGGAATCCAGTTGACGGGCAAAGGTAGATTTCCCATACTGAACTTTCCCAACACGGTCAAGGGTTGGCAATCCACATGGTTCTACTGTGACGATGTCTCAGTCGGTGAGGGTCAGTCGGGCCTCCCTCCATATTCCACAGAACGCATTCGGCGGCTTCCAAAGCTGACCATGTCCAAGGAGGAGAAGGTCAACGTAGATTTTCTCGTGATCCCACTGGTAGCTCTAGTGAACCAGGGCGTTAACGGGCTAGATTTGCTGGAGGTCTTTTTCCAGAGAAGGATCCAGCCGCTTCAGGCCAGAGCCCATCCCATGTGGTGGTACTCGGGTCCGAGTGATGTCACTCGCACGCATCCGGAGGAACTCAGTGCTGAGCCAGTGGCGAACAAACTGAAGGCCATAACTCCAGCTCGGGACAACCCCAGGGGGTCAAGGCTCGAACCGCCGTATTCGGCCGACCACCTGCCGAGTGAGGTAAACTCCGAATGCCATTAATTCCGAGTGATGTGATTTTCCTTTGACAAATTTTGATCATTGCAACCTCCGTTTCCATAGGGTTACACGAACATGGTGAGCTTGATACCCGCTGGTGCCAACACGGCTGCAGACGTGGCCAGCGACAATGAACACCGTGATGACTCGGACGACAAAGATGAGTCTGAAGATGCAAACGACGGCGAAGAGGACGAGGAGGGGTCTGACTCGGGGGACGAGTGACGTGGCTTGAGACTGTGTCGGTATTTCCCCAAAGAGGAAGGGATGATGCAGCACATCGATGGTAAGTATTTCCCTCAGTTATGAAACCAAGGTTATCGAACCAGTAGGAGGATCACCAACACCCAATAAGCAGCACCTGCACATAAACAACAAATACTTGCAACCCGACGCGAAAGAGAGGTTGTCAATCTCTCTACGGTAATAAGATAGATTAGGTAGTGATAGATAGTAGAGATAGATCTCTCAAGAACACAAAATAAAAAGAGTAAATATGCAGCAATATATTTTTGGTTTTTTGGTTTTGTACATCTAAAAACAAAGAGTGCAAAAAACATAGATCGGAAAGCAATATGATGGAAAAGTAGACCCGGGGGCGTAGGGTTCACTAGTGGGTTCTCTCATGAGTATAGCGCACGGTGGGTGAACAAATTACTGTTGGGCAATTGATAGAAAATTGAATAGTCATGACGATATCCAAGGCGATGATCATTATATAGGCATCACGTCCAAGATAAGTAGACCGACTCCTGCCTACATCTACCACTATTACTCCACACATCGACCGCTATCCAGCATGCATCTAGTGTATTAAGTTCATGGAAACACGGAGTAATGCAATAAGAATGATGACATGATGTAGACAAGATCTATTCATGTAGGAATAGACCCCATCTTGTTATCCTTAATAGCAACGATACATGTGTGTCTTGCTGCCCCTTCTGTCACTGGGAAAGAACACCGCAAGATCGAACCCATAACAAAGCACCTCTTCCCATGGCAAGAAAAATCGATCTAGTCGGCCTAACTAAACCAAAGATTCGAAGAAGAAATACGATGCTATAAGCAATCATGCATATAAGAGATCAAAGAAGACTCAAATAATATTCATGGATAGAAACTGATCATGAACTCAAAATTCATCGGATCCCAACAAACACACCGCAAAAGTTTACATCAAATAGATCTCCAAGAGACCATTGTATTGAGAATCATAAGAGAGAGAGAAGAAACCATCTAGATACTGCCTACGGACCCGTAGGTCTATGGTGGACTACTCACGCATCATCGGAGAGGCACCTATGAGGAAGATAAACCACTCCGTGATGGTGTTTTGATTGGATCTCGCGGTTCTGGAATTTGCGGCGGCTGGAATTGTGTTTCGTCGACTCCCTTAGGTTTTTCCGAATATTTGAGAATTTATAGGCATCAGAGGTGGTTCAGAGGGGGCCCGAGGTGGGCACAACCCACCAGGCCGCGCCAGGGGGCCCCTAGCGCGCCCTAGCGTCTTGTGCCCCCCTCGGGCTTCTTCTCCGGTACTTCTTTGGCCCATCGGGTGTCTTCTGGTCCAGAAAAAATCTCCAAAAAGTTTCGTCGCGATTGGACTCCGTTTGGTATTGATTTTCTGCGAAGTAAAAAACAAGCAAAAATGGCAATTGGCACTTTGGCACTATGTCAATAGGTTAGTCCCAAAAAATGATATAAAGTTGTTATAAAATGATTGTAAAACATCCAAGAATGATAATATAACAGCATGGAACAAGCAAGAATTATAGATATGTTGGAGACGTATCAGCACCCCCAAGCTTAATTCCTACTCGTCCTCGAGTAGGTAAATGATAAAAACAGAATTTTTGATGTGGAATGCTGCCTAACATGTTCATCACATTCTTTTCTTTTGTATAGCATGGACATTTGGACTTATAATGATTCAAAGCAATAGTCTAGTTTTAACATAATGAATTCAATACTCAAGCATGTCAACAAACAACCATGTCTTTCAAAATATCAACACTAAAGAAAGTTATCCCTAGCCCATCATACTCAATCATTGATCCATTCATGAAACACACTCAAATATTAGCTATGCCCAATGCTCAAGTACGATCATAGTGCCCCCTAGTTGGTGCTTATAAGAGAAGATGGAGACTCAAAGCAAAAATAAAAATTGCATAAAGTAAATAGATAGGCCCTTCGCAGAGGGAAGTAGGGATTTGTAGAGGTGCCAGAGCTCAAGGTTTAAATTGAGAGAGAAAAATATTTTGGATGGCATGCTTTTCCTGTCAACGAAAACGACAAAGTAGCTCACAATACTTTCCATGCTAGATATATCATAGGCGGTTCCCAAACAGAAAATAAAGTTTATTCCTTTTTCCACCAAACTTTCACTTTCCATGGCGGGCCGTATCCACGGTTGCCTTCCATACCAACACTTTCCAAATAATTTATTATTTGACAACATAAAGTAAATATTTTTCTTTCTTTTTCATTTCGGGAATGGGGATCCCTATTACCGCCGCACTCTCATGCAATGACAAGTGAATAAACACTCATCTTGAGAATAACACAACTAGCATGGAAAAATATTGGACACTCCCCACCGTTTCATGAGCGGTACGGGCATACAAAAGAGAAAATTTATTTTGAAAATTTAGAGATGGCACATACAAATTTGCTTGGAACGGCATGGAAATACCGCATATATGTAGGTATGGTGGACTCATAAGGCAAAACTTGGTTTAAGGATTTTGGATGCACAAGTAGTATTTCTACTTAGTACAAGTGAAGGCTAGCAAATAGATTGGGAAGCAACCAAACCAAGAAATGAAAATTAACATAAGTGAGCATTGAACATAGCTAACACCGAATAATGCACCACAAGTAGGATGTAACTTCATTGCATAACTATTGACTTTCGTGCATGCATAGGGAATCACAAAACTTAACACCAATATTCCTACTAAGCATAATTACTCATCAACATGACTCACATATTACTATCATCATGTTTCAAAACTATTACAAGGAATCAAGTTTAATTTGTCCAATGGTCTTCATGAAAGTTTTTATTATATCCTCCTTGGATATCTATCAGTTTGGGACTAGTTTCATATATTGTCATTTCTTTTTGGCAAGCTCAAACAAATTTAAGTGAAGCACATGAGCATAAAGATTTCATCTCTCAAAAAGGTAAAGTGAAGCATGAGAGGATTTATTCAAAATTTACTAACTCTAAAATTAATCTAATTGAAGCATGAGAGTATTTCTACAAAAGTTTCCAAGCACACCGTGCTCAAAAAGATATAAGTGAAGCACTAGAGCGATTTCTATAGCTCAAAAAGTTTAAGTGAAGCACATAGAGCAATTCTAACAAATCATAGCATGATTTTGGCTTTCTCAAATAGGTGTGTACAGCAAGGATGCAAAGGAAAAACAAACAAACAAACAAAGCAAGCAAAGATACAAGACGCTCCAAGCAAAACACATGATATGTGATGAATAAAAATATAGCTCCAAGTAAAATACCGATGGTCGTTAGAAGAAAGAGGGGATGCCACTCGGGGGCATCCCCAATCTTAGTTGCTTGTTTCTCTTTGGATATATCTTGGGGGTGCGGTAGCATCCCCAAGCTTAGGCTTTTGCTACTCCTTATTCCTTCATCCATCGTGATCTCACCCAAAACTTGAAAACTTCAATCACACAAAACTCAACAAAATCTTCGTGAGATCTGTTAGTATAAGAAAGCAAATCACTACTTTAGGTACTGTTGCAAACCCATTCATATTTTGTTATTTAAGTATACCTACTGTATTTTAACTTTAGCATGGCTTATACCCCCCCCCCCCAATACAAACCATAGATTCATCAAAACAAGCACACAATGCAACGAAAAACAGAATCTGTCTTAAACAGAATAGTCTGTAGTAATCTGTACTATACCCATACTTCTGTAACTCTAAAAATTCTTAAAAATTAGGAACACGTAATGAATTTGTATATAAACACTGTGTTAAAATTTCAGCTCAACATCACGTTCCAGCAAAAAATGAAAATTCATATACTGGACGCAAAGTTTCTCTTTCAGATTCAGCATCACTTCTACTCATCCTATGAATCATCCTAAAGGCTTTACTTGGCACAAACACTAAATAAACCATAAAAACACAATCATAACAGAGGCATAATTTTTTCAACACACAAAAACAGAAAGGAAAAAGCAAAATTTTATTTATTCATTGGGTTGCCTCCCAATAAGCGCTATCGTTTAACGCCCCTAGATAGGCATAATGGATAGATTCGTGTATTGTCATCTTTGGTTTTGGATCCATAGAATGCCCTCATGATTGATTAATATGGTGGCTTAATTCTTGTTCTAGGGAAGTGTTCCATACCCTTTCTCAAGGGAAATTTAAAATGAATATTGCCTTCTTTCATATCAATCACGGCACCTATAGTGCGTAAAAACGGTCTACCAAGTATAATGGGACAAGACGGATTGCAATCAACATCAAGTACAATAAAATCAATGGGCACATAATTCCTATTTGCAAGAATAAGAACATCATTAATTCTTCCCAAAGGCTTTTTAATAGTAGAATCCGCCAAGTGCAAATTAAAAGAGCATTCTTCAATGTTGGTAAGACCAAGCACATCACATAGAGATTTCGGAATCGTGGAAACACTAGCACCCAAATCACACAAAGCAAAGCATTCATAATTTTTAATCTTGACCTTAATAGTAGGTTCCCACTCATCATGTAATTTTCTGGGAATCAAAATCTCCAACTCCAACTTTTCTTCAAAAGATTTCATCATGGCATCAACGATATGTTTAGTAAAAGCTTTATTTTGCTCATAAGCATAGGGTGAATTCAACATAGATTGCAACAAAGAAATACACTCAATCAAAGAGCAACTATCATAGTTAAAATCTTTGCAATCCAAGATAGTGGGCACATCACTAGTTAAAGTTTTGACCTCTTCAAACCCACTTTTATCAAAAATCTCATCAAGATTTTCACCCTCCAAATTATTGGGACGCCTTCTAGCTAAAGTTCACTCTACTTCAGTCCCTTCATGATCAATTTTAATATTACTAAACAAGGAATCAATAGAAGAAACACCAATCACTTTAAGATTTTTCTAAGATTTCTCTTTTAGCTCTAAGCATAGCGGTTCTTTTCTTACTTTCATCCATAGAGACATATAAAGCTTTAATAGATTCATCAATCTTAGGCACAAAAGCTTTCAACTTGAGATTTTCAACATCATGAGAAATTCTATCAATGCTTCTAGACATATCATCAATCTTATTCAACTTTTCTTCTATCGTAGTATTGAAAGCCTTTTGCGCATTGATAAATTCTTTAATATTACTCCAAAGATTAGAGGTGTTCCTATTATTATTGTAAGAAGAATTACCATAGGAATTACCATAATTATTAGTGGAATTTCCAGGAAAAGGCCTAGGATTAAAATTACCTCTATAAACATTGTTATTGAAATTGTTGCACGAGACAAAATTCACATCTACGGATTCACTATTTTGCTCAATCAAAGTAGACAAAGGGACATCATTAAGATCAATAGGAGCATTTTTACTAGCAACCAATTTCATCAAAGCATCAACTTTATCACTCAAAGTACTAATTTCCTCTACCGAATTAACTTTTTTACTAGTAGGTGCTCTTTCGGTATGCCATTGAGAATAATTAGCCATGATATTATCTAGCAATTTAGTAGCTTCACCCAAAGTAATCTCCATAAAAGTACCACCCGCGGCGGAATCTAATAGATTTCTAGAGACAAAATTCAAACCCGCATAAAAATTTTGTATGATCATCCAAAGATTCAAACCATGTGTAGGGCAATTTCTTATCATCAACTTCATTCTTTCCCAAGATTGGGAAACATGTTCATGCTCAAGTTGCTTAAAATTCATGATTTGCGTCCTAAGGGAAATAATTTTCGCGGGCGGAAAATACTTAGTGATAAAAGCATCCTTGCACTTATTCCAAGAATCGATACTATTGCGAGGCAAAGAGGAAAACCAAATTTTTGCACGATCCCGCAAGGAAAAAGGAAATAGTTTCAACTTCACAATATCATTGTCCACATCTTTTTTCTTTTGCATATCACACAATTCAACGAACGTGTTTAGATGGGACGCGACATCCTCATTAGGATTACCGGCAAATTGATCTTTCATGACAAGATTCAACAAAGCGACATTAATATCACAAGACTCCGCACTAGTGGCGGGAGGAGCAATAGGCGTACTAATAAAATCATTGTTATTAGTATTGGAAAAATCACATAACTTGGTGTTTTCTTGAGTCATTGTGACTACGCAAATAAGATTGCAAACAAGGAAGAGATCCGGCAAGAAAAAGGCAAGCAAAAAAGAGGGCGAATAAAACGGCAAATTGGTGAAGTGGGGGAGAGGAAAACGAGAGGCAAATGGCAAATAATGTAATTGCAGGGAGATGAGATTTGTGATTAGGAACCTGGTAGATGATGATGGAGTCCCCTCGGCACCTACGATAGGCACGTAGAAGAAACCGCTTCCTCCCCGGCAACGGCGCCAAAAATTCCTTTGACGTGGTTTGAGACCGCGTCGGTATTTCCCCAAAGAGGAAGGGATGATGCAGCACAGCAACGGTAAGTATTTCCCTCAGTTATGAAACCAAGGTTATTGAACCAGTAGGAGGATCACCAACACCCAATAAGCAGCACCTGCACACAAACAACAAATACTTGCAACCCGACGCGAAAGAGAGGTTGTCAATCTCTCTACGGTAATAAGATAGATTAGGTAGTGATAGATAGGAGAGATAGATCTCTCAAGAACACAAAATAAAAAGAGTAAATATGCAGCAATATATTTTTGGCTTTTTGGTTTTGTAGATCTGAAAACAAAGAGTGCAAAAAACGTAGATCGGAAAGCAATATGATGGAAAAGTAGACCCGGAGGTCGTAGGGTTCACTAGTGGCTTCTCTCATGAGTATAGCGCACGGTGGGTGAACAAATTACTGTTGGGCAATTGATAGAAAATCGAATAGTCATGACGATATCCAAGGCGATGATCATTATATAGGCATCACGTCCAAGATAAGTAGACCGACTCCTGCCTGCATCTACCACTATTACTCCACACATCGACCGCTATCCAGCATGCATCTAGTGTATTAAGTTCATGGAAAAACGGAGTAATGCAATAAGAACGGTGACATGATGTAGACAAGATATATTCATGTAGGAATAGACCCCATCTTGTTATCCTTAATAGCAACGATACATGCATGTCTTGCTGCACCTTCTGTCACTGGGAAAGAACACCGCATGATCGAACCCATCACAAAGCACCTCTTCCCATGGCAAGAAAAATCGATCTAGTCGGCCTAACTAAACGAAAGATTCGAAGAAGAAATATGATGCTATAACCAATCATGCATATAAGAGATCAAAGAAGACTCAAATAATATTCATGGATAGAAACTGATCATGAACTCAAAATTCATCGGATCCCAACAAACACACCGCAAAAGTTTACATCAAATAGATCTCCAAGAGACCATTGTATTGAGAATCATAAGAGAGAGAGAAGAAGCCATCTAGCTACTGCCTACGGACCCGTAGGTCTATGATGGACTACTCACGCATCATCGGAGAGGCACCTATGAGGAAGATGAACCCCTCCGTGATGGTGTTTAGATTGGATCTTGCGGTTCTAGAACTTGCGGCGGCTGGAATTGTGTTTCGTCGACTCCCTTCGGGTTTTCCGAATATTTGAGAATTTATAGGCATCAGAGGCGGTTCAGAGGGGGCCCGAGGTGGGCACAACCAACCAGGCCGCGCCAGGGGGGCCTTGGCGTGCCCTGGTATCTTGTGCCCCCCTCGGGCTTCTTCTCCGGTACTTCTTTGGCCCATCGGGTGTCTTCTGATCCAGAAAAAATCTCCAAAAAGTTTCGTCGCGATTGGACTCTATTTGGTATTGATTTTCTGCGAAGTAAAAAACAAGCAAAACAGCAACTGGCACTTTGGCACTATGTCAATAGGTTAGTCCCAAAAAATGATATAAAGTTGTTATAAAATGATTGTAAAACATCCAAGAATGATAATATAATAGCATGGAACAAGCAAAAATTATAGATACGTTGGAGACGTATCAACGAGGCGGAATCTTCCCCTTCAGAAGAGGTGCTTCCCGAGCCCCGTTCTAAGGCCCGCCAGGACCCTGGAGTCCGTGGAGGCCGTACGGGTGGTCCAGGTGTTGCCAAGCCTCCCGCGAGCATCCCTCCCACTCGGACTTCGAAGCGAGGGCGTAGCGATCCCGTCACATCTCTAGAGAAGAATGCGAAGCAAGCGAAGATCACTATCAGCAAACCCCGGAAGGCGGCCTTGCCCAAGACCAAGATGAACGTGCCGGTGGACTCCACGTAAGTATCTTCATGCCGATTGATGTTTTGAGTGATTAACCGATTAAGATAAACAATTCGAATGACTTCGATGCAGGGCTGGCACTTCATCTGCCTCGCTAGGGAAGGACAAGGCTGAAACTGATGCAGCAACTTCAAAAGGTATCACTCGGCTTTGCCTATTTGTGAATTTCGGGTCCTTAGTTTCTCCTCTCGGCTCATTTACGAATGATTGTCGCCTGTTTGCAGAGCCGCGTGAGGTGGTCCAGATTGACATGGACGAACAAGTTGACCCACCGAATCCTGATGTTGACACGGACGTCGTGATGCGAGATGTCTCGCCTGTCCAGGAGCTGCCTCAGGCCCGAGGAAATTCTTCAAGGGCAAGATCAGCACTCGGAACTCCTCCTCCAACTCCCCTTGTGACCACCATCATCGGTCTGCAACGCATCCCGGAGGAACAGATGGGAGCGAGCAAGGAGGCGCTAATCCAGCTGAAGTTGATGAACGACAAGCTCAAGGAGGCCCGTGATGCCGGCGAGGCTTTGGAGGAGACCGTCCGAGTAAGTAATCTCGTAAGTACCTTATTTAGACATAATATTTGCGTTGAAGATGTTTTCTGAATCCTGTAGAATCCGGAGTGAGTTTATGTAGAGTCCCGAATGTGTTTACATCAGTAGTGGGAGTACACCCACTGGGTGTTTTAGGTAGTAGAATCCGAATGAAGAGATACTTGTCGAAGAGGATGCGGTGATGGTCCATGGACTAGAGCCTCTCGACGTTGACCGTCGGGGTGTAGAACCAGTAGTTCTCCAGTGGGAGCGCGTTGAGCGCACCCACTGGGTGTAGCCCCCGAGGCTGCCGTCGACTGAAGCAGTCGGTGACAGTCTCAAAATCCGAGTGTTAAGGTAGTAGGATCCGAATGATGAGATACTTGTTGAAGAGGATGCGGTGATGGTCCATGGACCAGAGCCTCTCGACGTTACCCGTCGGGGTGTAGAACCGGTAATTCTTTAGTGTGGGCGCGCTGAGCGAACCCACTGGTTGTAGTCCCCGAGGCTGTCGTCGACTGAAGCAGTCGGCGATAGTCTCAAAATCCGAATGTTGAGGTAGTAGGATCCGAATGATGAGATACTTGTCGAAGAGGATATTATGATGGTCCATGGACTAGAGCCTCTCGACGTTGACCGTTGGGTTGTAGGACCAGTCGTTCTCCAGTGGGAGCGCGCTGAGCGCACCCACTAGGTGTAGTCCCCGAGGCTGCCGTCGACTGAAGCAGTCGGCGACAGTCTCAAAATCCGAATGTTGAGGTAGTATGATCCGAATGATGAGATACTTGTCGAAGAGGATGCGGTGATGGTCCATGGACCAGAGCCTCTCGACGTTGACCGTCAGGGTGTAGAACCAGTAGTTCTCCAGTGGGAGCGCGCTGAGCGCACCCACTAGGTGTAGTCCCCGAGGCTGTCGTCGACTGAAGCAGTCGGCGACAGTCTCAAAATCCGAATATTGAGGTAGTAGGATCCGAATGATGAGATACTTGTTGAAGAGGATGCGGTGATGGTCCATGGACCAGAGCCTCTCGACGTTGCCCGTCGGGGTGTAGATTATGGAAAACCGGGCGAAAACCGGAACAACAAGGGCCAAACCCACTCACATAGACCGAAACACTCAGGGCAAAGCCCACCCTAAACGACGACATGTCAACCCACGACAGACAACGCAGCTCCGACTCTGACGGAGAACTCAGAAGAACAAAACCAGGCACAGCTGACGCCACAGAAGATCGCCAAACGGGTCACCTGCAGCCATTCATCGTACACCACAGGGCCCCGCCACCGCAGTTTCAACTCCACAGCAACAAACAATCCGAGGCAATAACGTGGACACGCCGGAGAAGAGCCGACTACCGCAACCATTGCCGCGTCGCCGACTTCGCTCCCACCATCATCGTTGCCACAGAAGTCTGGACGCCATACTGATTCTCCAGGGGCCGCCGCTCCGATATCCACCGCTCCGTCGCGCCCCGCGCAATCAACCGGCACCGTCTTCCGGGTCGCCGCCCCGACATACCACCGCTCCCCTCGAGCAGCAACGCCGCACAACCCAGCTGCCCGCAGCCCACGCTGCTCAGGGCAACTGCTCGCAGACCACGAACGTCGCACCACATCCTGGGCCGCCGCCCCGACGTAAAGTCAGACCGCCCCCTCTGGGGCGCATCGACCGTGCCGACACCCCTACCGCCCAAGCGGGACAAGGATGCCATCCAATCAATGTCGAGATAGAGCCCCACCTCATAGAGCTGCCACTCACATTGTTTCCGAGATCGCCATCTCGGCGCACAAACAGAAAACCACCCGGAGCCGCCGCCCCGACGCCCACTGTCCCCGACGACGAAGAGATCCGTGCAAACTGCAGAATGTTGACTCTCCAAGACGATGCCTCAAAGAAGGAAACGACGTAGCCGCCGTCTTCGCCCGCTTCGACCATCTGAAGCTAGAGATTTCTCCCGGAGAGTCCTGTAGTGGAGCTCCACAGCAACGCCTTCAAGAAGGGGAACGACGCCATGGCGCCACCGTTGCTGGCACCGACTCAAAGTCAGGGCTGGACTTTCACCCGGAACTTCACCTCACCTCCGAATCAGAGCAGATCCGAAGCACTGCACAACACACAATCCCCAGAGTCAATGTCCACCAGCTCCACCTCGTGGTGCAGCGCCCCTGGCCTGCCCGCGAGCAAGCCCAACCGGCACAGCCCGACGCTACCGTATCATCCTTGCGCGCCCTCGCTCCCACTCCCTGCAGCAGATCCACCCTGCACAGCATCGCCGGCCGCCAGAAGCAGCCACCCGAGCTTCGCTGCACTGCTGCGCCTTAGCGCCATGCAGGCCGCCCAAGCCTTCCACCACGAGCGGGTACAAACTGCTCCCTGCCCGGCCTCGCCGGAGCTGGACCTCTCCACACGCCGTGCGTCCCTGCAACTCCACGCTAAGCCCGCCTGACGCCCGTCCATCGCCAGCACAAGGTCGCAACAAGCCTCCAGATCCGCCCGCCCGTCCATCTCGTCCTCGCCACACCACAGCGCCCGCGCCGCAACTGGACGCTGCTAGGCCACCGCCATGCCGCCCCTACCCCTGGACCACCGGATCCGCGCCAGCCATCGCCGGAGCAGAGCCCGCTCGCCCGCCGGAGCTCGCCGAACTCGCACGCCAGATCCACCCGTGCGCCACCCAGAGAGAAGCCCCGCTGCCGCCCTCCCTGGAGCCAGACCGGGCTTTGCCGGCGGGCCCCTCGGGCAGCAGCAAGGTGCTGGGGCAGCGGGGGAGCGGGAGGTGGCCGGCGCCGGAGGGGTTTCCCCCGTGTCGCCCAAGAGAGGCGACGCGGGGGTCGGGAGCTCTTTTTTGTGTGCTTTTGCCGGGCTTCCGTCAACAGAGGCCTACCCTGACACCTTGGCGCGGCATGATGATGTTTAGTGCAACTTGTGAATGCTCCACATATTGTTTTTTCGAAAGATTGAGCAACAATTTTGTGATAAAGTGGTTACTCGAATCATGAACGAACTTCATATTTTTCACTAGGAACAGTCTTGTGCTTAAAAATGTTCATAGTTCATTTAGCGAGAGTAAACAGATGCCTAAACTGTAGTTTGAGACCGATGTCACTTTTCTTTTGGAGAAATGGACCAATTAACTGCAAAGTAGATGGACGCAGATAATAATTGTGTGTGCATACTTTTATATGAAACAACATTTCCATTAATTAAATGTTTAAGATCTCCATCATTGATTTGTGGTAATGATACTTTTTAAAATATATTTAATATTTTTAGGGTTTTAAATTTTTAAAAAAAAAATCATGGAAACCCAATTTTTATCGTGAAAAAAAGGTGATTATTTTTGGGTTCTTAGCCCGTGGACTCCCTGCTCCTATCTCCTTTTTTTTTTGAACATTTCCTAGCTTGTGGGCTCCTCTAACTCCTAGCCCAGTTGAAAATCCAACCAGCAGCCCATGTAGCGTCTGAGAATTTCCTTTTCTTTCTTGCCTGATGGCCAATTTCGCAGAAAAAATGAATCGATGGACAAAAGGAGAAAAATAGAAACTGGAGATGCGAGGAATCGAACCCCGTGCCTCTATTCCGCATTGATTAGCGCTCTACCAATTGAGCTACATCCCCATTCACATCTATTTCATTAATTCAAGAAATTAATATTAATTAACCGTGATCATGAAAAATATTACCAGTAAATATCATAAGAAAAGCGTGAGTGTTTTTCACCGCGTGATTAGCCCAGATTTGACATAACCCAGGTAGGCTATACTCAAACTATTTCCTTCCTAGCAAACAAAAAGGTTAACTGAAACAGACATGGCGACAGATGGTGAATATCTTTGCAAAATCTCCCAGTTAACGATGACATCGCTGAAGCCGGAGCCTTCTCATATCGATCCATCCATCATCACAACCAATGGAGTGATAAAGAAAATCATGGGTGTGGCAATGCTGCCCTCAAGATGCAGTGTCAGCTTATTAGAGCTTTGTTCACGTCTGATTTTGTCCATTTTGTTCACGTCTGATTGTATATTAAACATGGATATTTCAAGACCTTTTTATTATGTTACATTTGAACTACTATATTTCTTTGCACTAGAGGGTGTCGGCGACGCAAAGGGAGATGGGGCTATGCCATTCACGCTCTGAATGCTCGGCAACATCTCAATGGAACCGGCGTCGACGTCGGAACTACTATATTTCTTTGCACTAGAGGGTGTCGGCGACGCAAAGGGAGATGGGGCTATTCCATTCAAGCTCTGACTGCGCGGCGACATCTTAATGGAACCGGCGTCGACGTTGAACAGGATGTTGGACGGTCTATGTGTACGTGAATCTATAGGGTCGCAGGTTGTAGTCCATTCGGATTGGATCCGAGTGAAAAATGAGTTTAGACTCCTAGTGGGTCTTAAGTGCCGAGCCCACTTCGGAGGTATATATAAAGAGGAGTGGGCGCACCCTTCAGGGCCGCCACCAATCCCCACGCCCCCATGCCGCGCGACCGGACCTAGTAGTCTGCCGTCCGATGTTGTTCTCCGTACGTGTGAATACCTTGGAGACATCGCATCTACGGCGCTCGGACAAACCGGTCGAGGGAACCGTAGGGAGCCGTTCGAGGGATCCGCGAGGAGTCGTTCATGGGAGATCGTCGTTCGCGGAACATCACTGTTCGTGGGAGATGGTGAATATCTTTGCAAAGTCTCCCAGTTAATGATCACATCGCTGAAGCCGGAGCCTTCTCATATCGATCCATCCATCATCACAAGGAATGGAGTGATAAATATTCTCAAAAAATGGAGTGATAAACACAATCATGGGTGGCAATGCTGCCCTCAAGATGCAGTGTCAGCTTATTAGAGCTGTGTTCACGTCTTATTTTGTCCATTTAGTTCCGTAAGTGTAGGTCGAATCTGGAGCTGAAATTTTTCAAGGTCGAATATTGAACATGGATATTTCAAGACCTTTTTATTATGTTACATTGTACTACTATATTTCTTTGCACTAGAGGGTGTCGGCGAAGCAGAGGGAGATGGAGCTATGTCATTCACGCTAACTGAATACGGCAACATCTCTATGAAGACGGCATCGACTCGAACAAGATGTTGGATGGTCCATGTGTACGTGAATCTATAGGGTCGCACACTTAAGGGGTTGCAGTCAATTCGGATTGGATCCGACTGGGAAATGAGTTTTGACTCCTAGTGGGCCTCAAGTGTTTAGCCCACTTCGGAGGTCTATATAAAGGGAAGTGGGCGCACGTCTTAGGGTTTATCTTTTCCTCCCTTCACAGCCGCCACCACTCCCCACGTCCCCATACCGTGCGACAGGACCTAGCAGTCCGCCGCCTGACGCTGCTCTCTGTACATATAGATATCTTGGAGGCATCGCATCTGCGATGCTTGGACGAACCGTTCGAAGGAACCGCAAGGAGATGTTCGAGGGATGCGCGAGGAGTCATTCGTGGGAGATCATTGTTCACGGGGCATCACTGTTCATGGGAGATCGGCTGGACGACTACACGACTACATGCTTCACCAACTCTAAATCGACTGTGGCGACTCCACGTCTAGTGGTAAAGTCGATCTCGTGATCTATTTCCAGCAGCATGATCTTGGGTGCGCGGTATAATTTTTTTCTTTGACGCTAGGTAGCGTACTACATGGTCCAATAGGGTCCGACACGAAGAAAGAAAAAGAGATGAGAGAGCAAATGGATCCGGAAGGTCGAAGGGGTAGATTTGGTGCAGTTTGTGGTGGGGTTGGCATGTCGGGTCTGGCATGGCATTTGGGGCTGGATATGAGGGGTGTCGGTCAGCCCCGACATCCTCATATCCTCTCTACATTTGGGGCTGGATATAAGGGGTGTCGGTCAGCCCGAGCGTCTGTGGCCCGTTTAAGGCGCCTGTCTGGGTCGGTTTTATTTTAACCGGTCAGTGATCGGGCCATCCTCCCGGGCGTATGAGGGGGCTTAAGGCGTCGGGTTGTAGATGCCCTTAGTTATCATGAACATATGTCGAATATGGCAATTTCGCAATGATATACCGCATGGGAAGAATGCGATCCTAGTGAAGGTAGATGTGGATTATCTTGACAGCTATTATAAGTCACAAAATTGGTATAAGTCACTAAATTTGGCCAAAGGCTATAGTATGGAGGAAATCATCAAGGGGGAGATGCCTACGTATGAGGACGGTCCGACAAAAAGTGTAAGGCATGTCCAGCCCCTCTCGCATCGGCCACCACCGCCAATGGGTTGGGTGGCGTTGTCTGTCGACGACTCCTTCTCGGGCTTGGACGGCCACGCTTCAGAGTGCATGGTGCTTCACAGGGAGGACGGATCGGTGATATATGCGGCATATAGGTACACCTTCCATTATAATGAAGCTCTGGGAGCGGAAATTCATGCACTTATGTAGGGAACGACACTGTCCATTCAGCATTAGACATTCTCGTTGTTGTTGAAGCAGATTCATCGATTGCGTTGTCCATCCTCTTGGGTGAGACTCTCTCTAGGTCGGTCTACGACCATCTAGCTGCTGACATTAAAGCTTACATGGAAGTTAGGGAGTTTGTTCGTCGAAAAGTAGATATCAAAAAAGGATAACACATCAATTAGCAAACGACGTCTGTACCGAAGCTTGTACTACGGTATGATGCATTCGGGTCTTTATTGCCAGGAACTCTTATCTCAAGGGTTCAAAATATTGGATAACGGGTTCATATCGGTTTGGCTTTGACATATCGGATGTCGGTTATCGGGTGATATATCGGACGATATGTAGATATATCGGAGGAAAATATCTAGATATTTTTTATTATACTTACTCAAAACATGTGTTTTTAGTAAAACAAAATGTATGATGCCAATGCTTTACCATAACAATTTTATATTCCTTGTTTGTGAACTTGTTAATTAAGATACTATTAAGAAAGATTCACAAAATCATTACTATATAAAATTAAAAACAGTACGTTCTATATGCATATGTATAAAACATCATGTGTGAGTTTGATAATATGATGAAGTTGTAAATACATAATCTTATTTCACTGCTTTCTTATAAAGAATTTTGGTTATCTACGTATCAGCATATATCAGTAGACATATCGGGTCAGATATCTGCCATATCGGTCGATATTTCGGCCCATATCGGATGATATGTGTGAAATGCTATTTATAAAAGATATGTTATGTTTATATCGGTAGAGCCCCCAAAATGATATATCGGCCTATATATCGGTCGTATCGGTCTAGATTTAAAAGTTTAGCCTATCATAATGGAATAAAACTCCCATTTCCCCAAAAAAAGAAGTGCATGTCAGAATATGTTTTTATAGAACAAAGCGTATCCGAGATCAACAGGAAAGACACGGGAAGAAAAGGTCAAGACGAAAGAGCAAAATACCTTGCAAAAATGATAATAAAAAATTGAAAATAGCAAAGTCAACTCTGGATTAGCCCGCGGGATCCACTGGCTGGGCTGCCTCTTAGTTGGCGATTCTGGGCCTAGCCTGCGGCTTGCATCCGAATCATGGACCCAGGGAATCAGCCCATGCAACATCGCATAGTTTATTTTATCTTCTTGCTGGCTGATGATGGTTAAATTTTGTAGGAAAAAAACAGCGATAAAAAAGAACTGGAGATGCGAGGAATCGAACCCCGTGCCTCTATTCCGCATTGATTAGCGCTCTACCAATTCAGCTACCTCCCCATTCACATCTCTTGCATCCGAATCATGGACCCAGGGAATCAGCCCATGCAACATCGCATAGTTTATTTTATCTTCTTGCTGGCTGATGATGGTTAAATTTTGTAGGAAAAAAACAGCGATAAAAAAGAACTGGAGATGCGAGGAATCGAACCCCGTGCCTCTATTCCGCATTGATTAGCGCTCTACCAATTCAGCTACCTCCCCATTCACATCTCTTTCATTAAATCAAGAAATAAATATTAATTAAACGTGATCATGAAAAGTATTGGCAGTAAATATCCTAAGAAAAGCGTTAGTTTTTTTCACCGCGTGATTAACCCAGATTTGACATAACCCAGGTACGCTATACTCAAAGTATTTCCTTCCTAGCAAACAAGCTGAGACAGACATGGCGATAGATGGTGAATATCTTTGCAAAATCTCCCAGTTAACGATCACCTCGCTGAAGCTGGAGCCTTCCATATCGATCCATCCATCATCACAACGAATGGAGTGATAAACACAGTCATGGGTCATGGGTGGCAATGCTGCCCTGAAGATGCAGTGTCAGCTTATCAGAGCTTTGTTCACGTCTGATTTTGTCCATTTAGTTCGGTAAGTGTAGGTCGAATCTGGAGCTAAAAAAATTCGATGTTGTATATTAAATATGGAAATTTCAAGACGCTTTTATTATGTTATATTTTACTACTGTATTTATTTGCAGAATCTCCCAGTTCAGCCAGGGAAGAGCAGAGTCTCTTTGCAAAAGTGATCGCCCAAATTCAGCTAGGGGTACAATGGATGGCATCGAGTTGAAACTGGAGCTTTCTGACGCCTACAGGCTCTAAATTAGCAGCTCCAGTGCTGAAACTAAGCGAAGGAGGAACGGTTGATTATTTAGAGCACATACTGAAAGATGCAGGCCCTGGTCTTGTGCCTGATCATCCGCAACGCGCCGTCCTCGTCCACCACCTCCACCTCCACACCGACGAGGAGAGCGCGGCTGACGAAGGGCAGCCTCAAGCGGCCGGCCTTCATCCAGACGTGAGTTGATGTGTCGAAGCAGTAGGTGCCTAAGCCGGCGTAGTCCCCGATGCAGCGGACAGAGGAGAAGCAGAGGACTAAGGGCATGCAGAAAAATGCTAATAATACTAAAGATAAAAAATACAAATAATACTAAATATAAAAATACTAATAAAAATAAAGAAAAATAGACTACTAATAATAAAGACAAAAATATTAATAATGCTAAATATAAAAATACTAATAAAAATAATGAGTAAACAGTACTAAAGATAAAAATACTACTAATAATAAATAAATAAATATTAATAAAATAAAGGAAAACTAATAATAATAATAAAGATAAAAATACTAATAAAAATAAAGACAAAACCATACTAATACTACTAAAGAAAAAATACTAATAATACTAAAGATAAAAATACTAATAACAATAAATAAAAAATACAAATACAAATACAAATAAATGCAAAAAATACTAAAGATAAAAATACTAATAATGCTAAAGATAAAATATTAATAAAATAAAGAAAAATACCCTAATAATAATAAATAAAGAAATGCTAATAATGCGAAAGATAAAAATACTAACCATGTAAAGCTAACGTACTAATTTGACCAATGTCATCTCTATTTTCCAAACGATGAGTACAGATGGAACAACATATTTCTGGTGTGCCTAAAAAACGCTACGCCAGCACTAATAATTTAAAGCTAGCGTACCAATTTGTCCAACGCTAGCACGTTGCTTCAAAGTAGCGTGCCACCAACATAAGTTGTGGCTAGTCATATCTCCACTTGCGATCTGGCGAATATGACAACTTCGCTATGATATACCACACGGAAAGGATGTGACCCTAGTGGAGGTACCTGTGGATTATCTTGACAGCTAGTAGAAGTCACTAAATTTGGTATAAGTCACAAAATTTGGTCAGAGGCTATAGTATGGAGGAAATCATCAAGGGGAAGATGCCGATGTACGAGGACGGTCCGGCAAAAAGTGTAAGGCATGTCCAGTCCCCCCGGGCTAGGACGGCCACGCTTCCGCTGGCATGGTGCTTCACAAGAAGGACGGATCGGTGATATTTGCGGCGTATAGGTACATCTTCCACTATAATGAAGCTCTGGAAAGAGAAATTCATGCACTTATCTAGGGAATGGCACTGCCCATTCAACGGTCAGACAGTCTAGTGATTGTTCAAGCTGATTCATCGACTGTGTTGTCCATCCTCTTGGGTGAGACTCTCTCCAGGTCGGTCTACGGCCATCTAGCTGCAGAGATTAAAGCTCACATGGAAGGTAGGGAGTGTGTTCGTCGAAAAGTTAGTAGAGATCAAAATAGGATAGCATATCAATTGGAAAACTACATCCGTACTGAAGCTTGTGCTGCGGTATGATGCACTCTGCGGTATGATGCATGCGGGTCCTTCTTATTGGGAGGAACTCTTGTCTCGAGATTGTAACCCTATCATAATGAAATAAAACTCCCCTTTCCCCAAAAAAGACGAGTGCGCTTCATAATATTTTGTTTAGAACAAAGCGTATCTGAGATCAACAGGAAAGACACGAGAAAAAAGGTCAAGACGAAAGAGCAAAATACTTTGCAAAAATGATATAATAAAAAAAAACTGAAAAGAGCAAAGTCAACTCTGGATTAGCCCGCCGGATCCACTTGTTGGGCTGTCTCCTCATTAGTTTGCGATTCTGGACCCAGGAATTAGCCCATGCACCGTCGCATAGTTTATTTTAGCTTCTTGATGGCTGATGATGGTTAAATTTCGTACTAGGAAAAAAAAGGATTAAAACTAGAAATTGGAGATGCGAGGAATCGAACCCCGTGCCTCTATTCCGCATTGATTAGTGCTCTACCAATTGAGCTACATCCCCTTTCACATGCATTTGATTAATTCAAGCAATTAATATTAATTAACTGGCTGTAATAGAGAAAAATGCTGGTATCCCAAGACAAGCGTGAGTTTTGCCGCCCCAGATTTTACTACGTGGTTTCTTCAGATTTGACGTCGTTAGCGAGCTAAGCAGCATGCCGTTTGTTCATGCAGGCGTGAAAGCTATATGTGCGCCATGCCATATCAGCCAGTTTCTTCCTAAAACAAACAAAACAGTCAGCCGAGACACGACGACACATGGCCAGTCAGCCAGTGAAGGGCACAAACTAGTAAGTCAATTTGTGTGCTGGCTACTATCCATCACGCAAGCTCAGGTTGGGTACAAAGTACAAACGATGACATCGCTGAAAGCTGGAGCTTCTCCGGCCTATCCAGTTATCCATAGTCACAACGAATGGCGTGATAGCAACGCCAACGCAACGCTGCCCCGACCATCCAACTTTCAGCCCAGTTGAAGATCCAAGCAGCGTGACAGAGTTGCCTTTTCTTTCATGCTTGCCGGTCAATTATGCAGGAAAAATGAAAGCGATCGACGGAAGAAAAAAACAATAGAAATGGAGATGTGAGGTATCAATCCCCGTGCCTCTATCCAACATAGATTAGCGATCTACCAATTGAGCTATACATCCCCATTCACATGTTTTCCATTAATTAGAGATATTCACAGTATTCGTCATTAACATCCCAAGAAAAAGCGTGAGTTTGTTTAAATCTGTTCCAAGGAATTGTGAGAGACAAAATGGATAATAATCACCTGTGTTTGTACTGATCATGATTGTTCCAAAAAGAGTTCATTGCATGTTTTATACATAAACTTGAAAAATGAGACAAATCGTCCCTACAAACCTGTCGGTGGCATATGAAGAAATAGAAACGTAAGGACAAATCATTGCTCATAGCTGGAATCAAACCGAAGATGTTCACCCGCAAGCGAGAGACACTAGACATTGCACCGCCTTCTGGTTCTTGTTAATGGTTTAGATACCGTAATTTATATATTCCGTTCAAAAAATTGATTTGAATGCTTTGCATGGGATTTTTTTCTGATCGACCAGTTACCGAAAAATTCTGTGAGCCATGAATGTTTTTCTATCGTTCACAGAAATAATTGTTTTAAAATTAGAAATGTCATATATTATCAAGTAGAGCTCGTATGCGTGGATCGAGTCCTCGCAAGGTTTTCACATGAGTTAACTTGAAAAATGATTAACATATTTCTTGAATGTAGGAGTTGCTAGAGACATGGTTAACAAATTAGCAAGGTTTTCACATGAGTTAACTTAAAAGATGCTTATTTCCTCACTTTTCTGAAAACTCATGAGCGAAAAACAACTTAGCAGCAATATGTTTAGTGATATTGTTCTTGATGTAGACGCGCGTCGAAAATGGCGTTCAAGTTGCCACTCAAGCCTTCAGGAACAATGTTGGCAAGGAATGACGTGCAGATGCACGTCATGAATGGTGTTCAAGTTGCCGCTCGAGCCATCGGTGTTATTCACCTACATCTACATTTAGGATTTACACTAGAGCTAGATAATTGTTATTTTACTCCAGCATTATGTAAAAACATTATATTAGGATGTTGTTACATGACGGATATTCCTTTAAATCAAAGAACAATGCTTATTACTTATATTTGAACAATATGTTTTATAGATTTGCACCCATTAGGAATGGGTTATTCATTATGGACATTGACTGTAGTGATGTCGTCACTAGTACAAATCAGGCTAGATGTGGCGGATGCAAAAGGCCCACCAGCGACGGGTGGGGTTGTGGAATAAAGATAACTATTGGGTTGCCTCCCAACAAGCGCTATTGTTTTATGCCCCTAACTAGGCATAATGCATATTTTCAAGTATTGTTATCTTTGACACTCAATCCATATGTGGACCTCATGATAGATTCATAAGGTGGTTTAATTCTATTTTTAGGGAAGTGTTCCATCACTTTATTTAGTGGAATTGGAATCTTGCGTTTCCCTCCTTCATATCAATAATATCACCTATAGTTCGTAGGAAAGGCCTACCAAGTATTATTGGAAAAAGACGGATTGCATTCAATATCAAACACAATGAAATCCATGGGTACATAATTTCTATTAGCAAGAATAAGCACATCATTTTATTCTACCCAATGGTTTCTTAATAGTGGAATCCGAGAGATGCAAGTTAATGGAACCTTCATTTATATCGGTGAGACCTAGTACATCACATAAAGATTTTGGTATAGTTGAAACACTAGCACCAAGGTCACACAAAACATTGCATTCATACTGCTTCACTTCAATTTTAATAGTAGGTTCTCACTCATCATGCAACTTTCTAGGAATAGAAACTTCTAACGCAAGTTTTTCTTCATGAGCTTTTAACATAGCTTCTACGATATGTTTAGTAAAAGCCTTATTTTGTTCGTAAGCATGGGATGAGCTAATAATGGATTGCAGCAAGGAACTACATTATACTAAAGAGCAATTATCATAATTAAAGTCCCTATGATCCAAGATAGTGGGTACATCACTAGTTAAAGTTTTGACCTCTTCAAACCCACTTTTTTCATTTTTATCATTAAGATCATCACCCTCCAAACAAACGGGACGCCTTCTAGCTAAAGTTGACTCATCTTCAGTCCCTTTATCATCTATTTTCAGATTAGTACACAAAGACTCGATGGGATAAGTATCAATCATTTTAAGATCTTCATCATGATTACGGTAAAAAATCGGGTGGAAGAGCATTTTCTAAGAATTCTTGCTTAGCTCTCAACCTCGCGCTCCTCTCCTTAGTTTCATTAATAGATATTTGGATGGATTTAATAGACTCATTAATATCATGCTTAGGTGGCCAAGTTTTACTTTTAAGAGTTTTCACATCATGAGCAATCCTATCAACGTTTCTAGCCATATCGTCAACTTTATACAACTTTTCTTCTACCACAGGGTTGAAAATCTTTTGAGAACTAATAAATTCTTTAATGGTATTCTCAATATCAATAGGTATCCTATTATTATTTTTGGATGAGTTTCCATAGGAATTGCCACAAGAATTTCCATAGTTATTAGAGGAATTACCGGGATAAGGGCAAGCATTGAAATTACCTCTATAAGCATTATTGTTAAAATTATTTCGCGAGACAAAGGTCACATCATTAGCATCATTATTTTTCTCAATCAAAGTAGACAATGTCATATCATTAGGATCAACTTGAGCATTCTTGTTTGCAATCATATTTATAAGAGTATCCATTTTATCACCCAAAGTAGTAATTTCTTCGACAGAATTTACCTTCTTACCAGTTGGAGCCCGCTCGGTGTGCCATTGAGAATTATTTGTCATGATATTGTCCAGAAGTTGTGTAGCCTCTCCTAATATCACCTCTATAAAGGTACCACCTGCAACAGAATCTAGAAGGTTTCTAGACACAAAGTTCAGTCCAGCATAGAAATTTTGTATAATCATCCATAAGTTTAAGCCATGAGTGGGATAATTTCTAATCATCATTTTCATTCTCTCCCATACTTGTGCAACATGTTCTTGCTCATGTTGTTTAAAATTCATGATTTGGTTTCGAAGAGATATAATTTTAGCGGGAGGAAAATAATTGGCAATAAAAGCATCCTTAGACTTATCCCATGTTCCAATACTATTGTGAGGCAAGGATGAAAACCAAGTTTTAGCTTTATCTCTTAGTGAAAAAGGAAATAATTTTAATTAGATCACAACATTATCCATGTCCTTTTTCTTTTGCATATCACATAATTCAACAAAGGTGTTGAGATGAGAAGCGGGAACCTCATTAGAACTTCCCCAAAATTGTTCTTTCATCACAAGATTTAGCAATGGAGCATTAATATCATAAAACTCCACACTAGTGGCGGGTGATATAGGTCTACTAATAAAATAATTATTATTAGTATTTGAGAAGTCACATAACTTAGTAGTATCTTGAGACATGGCGACGAAACAAGTAAACTAGCAAGCAAACGAGTAAACTAGATAACTAAGCAAACAAGCAAATATGAATATTTTTTATTTTTTATTTTTATAGTAAGCAAAATATAAAAACAAATAAAAAATAGAACAAGCGAATGATAATTTGTGAGAAGGTACTTGATAGGAATTTGATGATGCTCGCCGGCAACGGCGCCAGAAATCCTTCCTGATACTTGTAAACTGCGTTGGGATTTTCCCCGAAGAGGAGGGGATGATGCAGCAAAGCAAAGGTAAGTATTTCCCTCAGTGAGAACCAAGGTTATAGAACCAATAGGAGAACCATGCAAACTCTCGTCTTCAGCGTCTACGCACAAAAGAGCAAACACTTGCACCAACGCGGGCAAGAGGGTTGTCAATTCCGTTGAACTCGTTACTTGCAAGCGATAAGTAGTGATGGATAGATAATTTGATAAATATAAATTGTAAATAAAAAGAAAGTAAATAATGGCAGCAAGGTATTTAGAGTTTTTGTAATTATATTTGTGAGGGACCCGGGGGGCATAGTGTTTGCTAGAGGCTTCTCTCTTGAGGAAAGCATACGGTGGGTAAACAAATTACTGTTGGGCAATTGATAGAAAAGCGCATAGTTATGCAATATTTATTCACGGCAATGATCATGTATATAGACATCACGTCCATGAAAAAGTAGACCGACTCATGCCTGCATCTACTACTATTACTCCACCCATCGACCATTATCCAGCATGCATCTATAGTATTAAGTAAAAACAGAGTAATGCTTGGAGGATGATGACATGATGTAGACAAAGTAAATCCAATTAATATGAATGAACCCCATTGTTTTACCCTTAGGGGCAGCAAGACAGTACGTGTCATGTCCCTTTCTGTCACTGGGATTGAGCATCGCAAGATTGAACCCACTACAACGCACTACTATTACTCCATCAAATTATTTGGATGTTCTATGATCTGATGCCTTACATTCTTTCTCCCTCTGATTGGGTACCGATACTCACATCAGGTCCTTTGTGGACTGCTAGACCCAGTGTTGGGTTATTATCCAATAGCATCCTTCACATTCAAAATTCTTGTGATGTTCTTCCCCTGATACATGATGCCATTGGTAAACTGTGTCTTCTCCCTCTGATAAATTGTATCCTATGCTTTCGTCAGCCATTCTCTGTTTGCAAGCATGTGTTAATTACTCTTGAAGCTTGAGGTATATGTTCCTAAGATGCCCCGATGGGTTGAACCTATGCCTTCCTTAATCCGCGTGAACCCGACAGTTTTCACGAGTCATGCTCTCCTGGTGTTTTTCCAGTTAAACTTTCAAAACTACAACTTCATCAAAGGCGAGGTGTAAATGGAAGGTGATGCATTGATGAAGTGGGAGTCGACCTTGAAATTTGTGCTCATGCCCATGGAAGAAATGTTGATCTTATCATAGTAGCTTCTCGTAACGATAAATTTCTCTTGGTATAATTTGATCCGATATCTGTGATCTTGTCCTTTACAATCGTGGCTCCGACCATGATGTTCTACTTTGTTTTCGTTCTTGGACAAGTTAAGGTGCTTGTCCTCCACAGATCAATATGCTAGACTAACTTCTATTCTGATCTACCTCCGAGTATTATCCCTGGTATCTTGATAAATATCATGGGGCTTTATAACTTCTTATGAGCTCCTAATCAACTATGATGTTTCACTGATTCTAGTTTTCCTCGTGTTCTGAGTTGTTGGACAATCAAGGACACTGATATCTGAATTGAGTATGCATTGCGATTCGACAACTCTTAGTGTTCTTCTTTGATTATGAGTTGTACTCGATCATGTCATTCCAAGATGTTAAATGATGAAGCCCGGCTATATGCCTTGAATGCATTAAATGTGTCACCTCTTGAAGGGATTGAAAACATTCCAGTGGTCCATGATTTTCAAGATGTCTTTCCAGAAGAACTTCCAGGGATTCCCCTGTAAGAGCTGTCGAGTTTGTCATTGACTTAGTGCCAGGCACCACCTCTATTGATAAGCGACCATATAAGATGCCTCCTCATGAACTCCTTGAACTGAAACAAGAAATCGATGATTCGCTTCGTCAAGGGTTCATCCATCTAAGCTCCTATGCTTGGGGAGCACCTTCTCTCTTTGTCAAGAAGAAAGATGGTACGAATCGATTGGTCCAAGATTACCGTCCCATCAACCAATCAATGATTCAAAACAAATATCCGCTTCCACGGATCAACGATCTGTATGATCAACTTGCTTGTTCATCAGTGTTTTCGAAAATCGACTTGAGGTTGGGTTACCATCAGATCCGGGTTCGTGAAGAGGATATTCCCAAGACTGCATTCGTTACTCGCTATGGTTCATACGAGTACACCGTCATGTCCGTCGGCTTAACCAATGCTCTAGCAACCTTCTCTTGCCTGATGAACTATATATTCATGGATTACCTCGATAAATTCGTCGTGGTTTATCTGGATGATATCCTGGTTTACTCCAAGAATAAAGAAGAGCATGCTGAACATCTTCGTATTATACTGGAGAAACTTCGAGAACATCAACTTTCTGCAAAGTATTCAAAGTGTGAGTTCTGGATGGACGAAGTAACCTACCTTGGTCATGTGATCTCCAAGGATGGTATTGCGGTCAACCCTGAACGAGTTTAGGCTATACTTGACTGGACTCCCCCGAAGAATGTCAAGCAAGTTAGAAGTTTTCTCAGACTCGCCAGCTATTGCCGTCGATTCGTCGAGAACTTGTCCAAGATTGCAAAGCCCTTAACCAATTTGCTTCACAAAGGTGTTAAATATGAGTGGACAGAAAAAAGTCAGGAGAGCTTTTAGGCACTTAAGGACAAACTGACGTCTGCTCTAGTGCTTGCTCCTCCGGATACTTGTAGGGACTTCGTCATTTATTGTGACGCTTCGCGTCAGGGAATAGGTTGTGTCTTAATGCAAGAGCGCAGAGTGGTTGCTTATGCATCTCGTCAATTGCGTCCTCATGAAGAGAACTACCCAGTTCATGACCTTGAACTTGCTGCAGTAATTCATGCTCTGAAAGACTGGCGGCAATACCTTGTTGGTAATCGTTGCGAGATCTACACTGATCACCAAAGTCTGAAGTACCTGTTTACTCAACCAGATCTGAACCTCCGTCAATAGAGATGGATGGAGCGCATAGCAGACTACAATGTGGGTATTTCTTATACCCCAGGCAAGGCTAATGTAATGGCTGATGCCTTGAGCCGCAAGTCTTATTGCAATCACCTCCAGGTTCATAAGGTTCACCCCCTTCTTCAAGAAGAATTGCGCAAGCTGAATCTCCAAATTGTTCCGCCTGGTGCACTCGCTCCCCCCCCTGAAGGGTCCTACAAAATGAACCTCCATGTTGTTTCCCAGGGTTCTCTTAATACCCTGGTTGCTAAACCAGATCTGGTGGGCATCATCAAGTGGATCCAGAAGTGTGACAATGAAGTCGAGAGGATTAAACTCGATCTCGCAGAAGGAAAGCCCTCATCCTTCACTATTGCTGAGGATGGCGCTTTGTACTTCAAAGGCCGCCTAGTGGTACCGAGTAAGGAGGAAAACAATGATATGACTCAGGAGGTCATGAAGGAAGCACATGACACTCCGCTGTCTATTCATCCTGGTAGTACCAAGATGTACCAAGACATTCGTTAAAGATTCTCGTGGTCTAACATGAAGCAAGACATTGCTCGCTATGTTGCTGAATGTGATGTTTGCCGTCATATCAAAGCAGAACATCAAATGCCTGCCGGAACTCTGCAACCTATTACGGTTCCTGAATGGAAATGGGACCATGTTGAAATGGACTTCGTCACTGGTTTTCCCAGATCGCGGAAAGGTAATGATGCTATTCTTGTCGTCATTGACCGACTTTCCAAAGTTGCACATTTTCTGGCTGTCAAGGAAACTATTACTGCTAGTCAGCTAGCAGATCTTTACATGTCCAGAGTTGTTTCACTCCACGGTATTCCATTGGTAATTAGTTCAGACCGTGGCAGTTTATTCACTTCAAGATTCTGGGCAAGTTTCCAGGAAGCTATGGGAACTCATTTGTTATTCAGCACCGCTTTTCACCCTCAATGCCAGGGTCAAGTTGAAAGTGTCAACCAGATTCTCGAAGACATGCTTTGAGCTTGTGTCATTTCTTTCGGCAAGAAATGGGAGGAATCTCTCCCATATGCTGAGTTCTCCTACAACAATAGCTATCAAGCAGGTCTGAAGATGGCTCCCTTTGAAGTGTTATATGGACGTAAGTGTTGGACTCCTCTGAATTGGTCAGAAACTTGGGAACGTACAATTATCGGTCCGGATATTATCCAACATGCCGAAGATCAAGTCCGCATTATTCATGCAAATCTGAAGGCTGCTCAGTCTCGTCAGAAGAGTCAGTATGACCGTCATCACAAAGATATGGTCTATCAACCTGGCGAGAAGGCTTATCTTCGAGTCACGCCAATGAGAGGTGCACACCGTTTTGGGATCAAGGGCAAGCTGGCTCCTCGATATATTGGTCCTTTCACAGTTCTCGAAAGGCGAGGTAAAGTGGCATATCAACTGAAACTACCGCCAAACCTTTCACAGGTTCACGATGTGTTCCATGTGTCACAACTTCGTCGCTACTTCAAGGATCCTATCCGAGCAGTGAGTCATGATATGCTTGAGCTGCAACAAGACCTCTCTTACAAAGAGCAACCAGCCCGCATTCTCGATGAAACTGAACGTCGGACTCGTCAGAAGGTTACCAAGTTCTTCAAAGTGCAGTGGGCAAATCATTCTAAAGATGAAGCCACTTGGGAACGCGAAGATCTTCTTCGTGCAGAATACCCCGGGCTCTTTCCTTCTACTTCTTAATTCTCGGGACGAGAATTCTTTTAAGTAGGGGAGAGTTGTGACACCATAGATTTTAGCTATAGTGATCATTGTAATTAAGCACAATGATGACCATGATCAGTGCCTAATCATTTTCCTAAACAAGATATGATCAAGTTGAAAATTCATATCTCATTTCAAATTCCATTAAAAAGGGCATTGAATTTAATGGTGATAAAATAAGTTGGCAAACAGCAAAGGAAAAATGTTGCACACTTGTGATAAATCACAAAACAATTGGTGTTACGGAGAACAACATCACCAAACATATGGTGTGGACCCCACCTTCAAAAACAGCACCAAATTGCAATTTAAAGTGCTCTTAAATTCAATTGGAAATTGCAAACAGATTCTAAAAATCCGCAAAGTGTGTGTGGCCATGCAAAATATTGCAAGATGTTTATTGGACCAAGTCACACATTTTTGCTAAAGGAAATTAATGCTAAAAAGAAATAAAACAAAAGCTGTAAAATAAATCAGGAAAAGAAAAGGGAAATAAAAGGAAAAACCTACTGGGCACTTAGGCCCATCTGCTACAGGCTGGCCCGGCCCATCCCCACCGGCCTTCCCCTACCTCCCGCCAGCGCCAGGAGAAGGCCGGTGCCATGGCAGCTACCGACGGTCGCGCGCGGCCCCTGGGCACTCCCGCGCGGATAAGAGCGAGTCCCTGCTCTCTCTCTCCCTCCCCCGCAAACCCTAGCTCGCCCCCACCCGCCCCCCTATCACTCCCTGTCTCCTCCCTCGCTTGGACCCGCGCCGCCGTCGCCATGGCCGTCGGCTAACCACAGCCCCAGAGCCTCCCACGCGCTGCCACCGTGCCAGGAAGGACCGCAGCAGGCTTCTATGTCGCCTACGCGCAACCATTGGAGCTCCTCGACGCTACAACATCGCCCTCGAGCTCCTTCTTCCTCGGATCACCGCCGCACTCCGGCCACCGTTCCGGCTGCTCCAGGCCCTCCCCGCGCACACTGAGCTCACCTGCAGGGTCCTGGTGAGTCCCCGGTCCTTTCCCCTCGCTTAGCGCCGTCGATTGCGTGCTCTAGCCACCGATTCCACCGGAGCCCGAACGTTCCTCCGCCAGACCTCGACGCCGGCGGGGGTACGGTGACCTTTTGGTCCAGCCAGTGCTGCCGTTCGACTCAGTGCGCCACGTAGGCTCCATTAGCATCGTTAGCTAGCTCGTTTTCGCCTCGGATTGCAACTTACCATCGCCGCCCGAAGCTTGCCTCCGCCGCCGTCGACGTAGTGCTCAGCTCCGACCACCACTGCTCGATCTGAAGCTTGGGATGGAACGGCGGCAGCCTCTGCTCACGATAGCAAGAAATGGTGCTCGATTTGGAGCACCACACGCGAAACCCGAGCCCCGCCGTGGTCTCTGGTGCTCGCCGGAGCTTCTCCGGCGACCCAGCGCCGCCGCCGCCGATGTGGCTGGACCGGGGCCCCCCTGCATGGTCACTGACCTGCGGGCCCCAAGTCCCTGGTTGACCTGTTGACCCGGTCAACCGTGCTGACTGGGCTCGGCCACTCAATGACAGGTGGGGCCCGAACCCCCCTGTGTATGACATGTGGGCCAGCCCTGTCATTAGCTAATCTGGTTAATTAGATTAAGAAAATGATTAATTAAACTCTAATGTCTCACTGACAGATGTGGCCCACCCCCCTTTAACTAACCTGTTTAGCTTAAATTAAACCCTGGTTAGCCCACTGTCTACGACAGGTGGGGCCCAGCTGTCAGGTTTGACCTGGGACAGCTGGGTTGACTGCTGACGCCAGCATGACGTCATGATGATGCAATAAATTAATTTTCGAATTAATTTAAATGTGTTAATTCCAGAATATTAATAAAACTTTAAAAATTAATATAAAATAATCCGTAACTCGGATGAAAATAATTTATACATGAAAGTTGTTCAGAAAAATCCCACGAATCTGAATACGCTGTATATTCATCTGTCACATGCCTCTAACATAGTGAACATGGAACTTTTCCATCGTTTTCGCCTGTCCGGTAGTAGCCCGAGACCTGGAAAATATCGTCAGATATTATTCCGATCCGTCTGCGACGTGTAATACTGCATTAGTGCATGCCTAGCTCTGCATATTGCCATGTCATGCATCGTGATGCATTTGTCTACTTTATATTTATTGTTTCTCCCCCCTCTTCTTACCGGTAGACCCCGAGACTAACGGTGTTGCCGGGTACGACTACACTGCCGACGATCAGCCTTTTGCCGCAGAGAAGCAAGGCAAGCAACCCCCCCCCCCCCCTGAGCATTCTGATATCGCCCATTTCTTTCCCTCTTATTCTTGCATTAGAGTTTGCTACTGTATTAGTTAGCTCCTATTCTGATGCATAGCCTGCTCTTGATAAACTGCTACTATACCTGCAACAATATCAACTGTTTAGTATAGGTTGATCAGTGAATCCCCTGTGACCCCCTTAGTCCCAGTTGCCCCTGCTTCTTCATCGACGACTCGACGACTCGAAGACTCGGTCAACCGACCGATGAGCCAGGCCCCTCACAGCACCGCACACCCCTTAGTTGTACGACTCTGCAGAGCTACTATCAAGTACCGAGGGTGACACCTCGTGAAGTACTCATGATGCTAACTCTGTAGTGCAGCTAGTCGGTCATGGTTATCGAGGGTGATTCCTCCTTCACCACTCCCGACGATGACTCTGTCGTGCAACCCCTCAAGCGTGGGACCCTTGAGGGTGATTCCTCTAAATCCACCTTGACGGTTTCATCGAGCGGGACCCTTTGAGGGTGATTCCTCAGGTTTCGTCTTGATGTTTTATACACACCGTTACAATGACCTGGTTACAGAAACATGTTGGTGATGGGTCGGCCCTGAGGGGTACCCACGGTTTGATGATGTTGAGGCGTGGACGGGCAGGAGAGGCCCTTGCCACACATCCTCGAGACGGGGCGACGGGACCGCACTTCATGGGTCGCGCTTGCCCCGCATTAATAAAATGCTAATGGGTTGGGTATTTGATCTGAGTTGGTCTTTTGACCTTTTACGCACCAAACCTTCACGTGGGAGAAGTTATGGGTACTCAACGTTGTTGTATCAGCCGAAGCTCTTCGGACGTTAGTAATGGAGCGACGCGCGCCCGAGTGGCCTGGACGGTACAGCTCTTGGACTAGAGTGTGCTAGGGCTGACCTCGGCCACACATGCATCGTGTAGGAGCGCAGAGGGCAAGTGGGCCCACGCCCCCTGTGTGCTTAGGATTTAGACCTGCGGGCTGGCCTCTCTGTTGAGCCTAGGTGGGGCGACGACGTGTTGATATCCCGAGGCCGGGCATGACCCAGGAAAGTGTGTCCGGCCGGAGGTGATCAAGCGTGTTGGAAATGCGGTGCACCCCTACAGGGATGAATTCATCTATTCGAATAGCCGTGTCCATGGTAACAGGACGACTTGGAGTTGTACTTTGACCTTCTACAACTATAATTGTGACTTTAAATTGAAATGAATGTTGGCTCCGAGATTGCTTCCTCGCAGGGAGTCGAGGAAGAATCTCTGGGCGTGGTTACTTAATAAAATTTGCTACAATAATATGACTATATATGAGATACCAGTCTACTCTCTTCTAATTCTGCAAGATGTTGAAGATGCTAGTCTTCGATAGGACTAGGCCTTCCCACTAATCTTGCTTTCTGCAGACAGTCCAGATATAATCCCCCCCATTCCTTGATACTGATGCATACTTAGCATAGTTCTGATCTCAGTCTTGCGAGTACTTTGGATGAGTACTCACCGCTGCTTTGCTCTCTTTCCCCCTCGATGCGATCCTGCGTTCAGACGATGGAGCCCAAGAGGTGGAGTACGCCGGAGACGACTACTACACCACCGCCGTAGCGTACTACTACGTAGAGAGTGCCGACGCTCAGGAGTAGTTAGGTTGGCTCCCAGGCAGGAGGCCTCCGCCTCGTTCGATCCGTTGTTATGTTTGTGCTAGCCTTCTTAAGGCAAAACTTGTTTAACTTATGTCTGTACTCAGATATTATTTACTTCCGTTGACTCGTGCTTGTCGAGCTTTGTATTCGAGCCCTCGAGGCCCCAGGCTTGTAATATGAAGTTGTATGAGTTTAATTTGTGTTTAGTGTTGTGTTATGATATCGATCAGTGAGTCCTTAATCTTGGTCGTACGCATTGCGTGTTTGATTAGCGTACGGTTGAAATTGGGGGTGTCACAACAAGCCACGGCGCAGCCCTTCCTCCCTCCCAGATCGCTTCTCCTCTAGTAGATTGGTTTGGCGCCGCTTAGCGAAGCTCTGCCGGATCAGCTCCACCACCACCGCCGCCACATCGTCGTGCTGCCGGAGAGCCCATCTACCTCTCCGCTCCCTCTTGCTGGATCAAGAAGGCAGAGATCGTCATCGAGCTGTACGTGTGCTGAACGCGGAGGTGCCATCCGTTCGGCGCTGGATCGGGACGGATCGTGGGACGGCTGCGATTTGGATCGCGAAGACGTTCGACTGCACCAACCGCGTTTCTTAACGCTTCCACTTAGCGATCTACAAGGGTATGTGGATCCGATCTCTCCTCTCGTAGATGCTCATCTCCTAGATTGATCTTGGTGAAGCGTAGGAAATTTTTTGTTTCCCATACAACGTTCCCCAACAGCGGCAGGGCGGAGCAGGGCGACGACGCGAAAGAGTTGGGCGCGGCCGGGCAGGTAGGCGTGCGTGAGCGAGCAGGGAGGCGGCATGGGCGGAGCAGGGTTAGCAAGTTATTTTTTTGGTTTTGGTCAGCAGGTATGCCGGCGATATCACGTCGGCATAGGTTTAGTACGGGAGCCGCGATAAGCCGCCATGTGGCATGGATATGCTAACGGCACGACCGTCGGCATAGATGTGAAGCTATGCCGACGGTCTTACCGTCGGCATATACTCGCCACGTCCCCGTTGCTGGTTGGCTTGGCTCGGCGACGGCGCCGCCAGCTGTCGTCTCGAGGTTTTTTTGCCGACGGTACATCTATGCCGACGGTTGTATGGAAGACGTCGGCATAGGCTACTTCAGGGGACACCCATAATCTGGATTTTCTTGATCGGATGATGGCGGCATGCAACGTCGTTCTCCCTTGAGGGGGCATCGTCTTGGAGTAGGCGCTGGAGGGGTCAAAACGTGGAGCGATGTGGCATATACCGCATCGACGACGATGGCTCTCGACTGCGTGGCGCAGCAGGCTCTCGGCGATAAATGCGTGATGTTGGACGCGCGTAGGGAGGTGGTTGTCTGGCGTAGTGGTAGGAGCGACGACAAGCGTGACAAGGCGAATGTGTCAGTACCTGCTCCGAAGATGGATTACTGGAAGATAGTACTGACGGCCCCTGCAGCGTGCGCATGCAGTGCCCACTAAGTGTGCGCGCGGACCGGTGTTTGCGCCTGACCCGGCAATGCGGTTTCTTGGGGCCTCCTGCTTTAGATGTTAGGTTTTGGTGTGAGATCTGGGTGTTTGGCTTAGACACTAGGCATCCCTTCATCAAATGGATAGGAGTAGCGACAGATGTTGTCAAGATGATGACTTTAAACTTATTGATGTATTACTTTGTAAGATCTTTGTAAATAATTAATAAAGTGAATGCATGCATCGTCGAGATGTAGTGGCCGAGGGTCATCCTCCTTTTCAAAAAGAATATTAGACATGAATATTTGAAGACCATTTTATTATGTTAGGTTCTAGTATATTTGTCACCCGCAATAAAAAGAGACTTTGCTATATTTCTTTGCAGAATCTCCCAATTTAGCCAGGGAATAGCACATGAGTGGGCAGACTCAAGCGGCCGGCCTTCGTCCAGACGTGAGTGGATGTGTCACTACTAGGAAAAGGGCTGCTAGTGGTGCACCTGTTTTCGCTACTAATGGCGCACTACAGGTGCGCCACTAGCACCACGCCATTAGAATTTTTTACTAATGGCGCACCACTGGTGCGCCATTAGTATCTGGTATACTAATGGCGCACCATGCAGTGCGCCATTAGTATAGCCCACGGTGCGCCATTAGTATGCCTCCCAGGGCCATATTTACCCATGTGCTTTGGCATACTAATGGCGCACTGGTATAGTCCCCGATGCACCAGACTGCAGCGTTCGTGCTGCGCGGAGCAGCGACGCATCAGATCCGGAGCTTTCCCCGTTGTCCACCTTGGACCGCTCCAGCGCCATGCGGAGGGCCAGGTCCTCCTCGACGTCGAGGTCAGAACCCGAGTGAATGCCGGAGCTTGACATCACGCCGAAGTCGTCGGATGCGATCGAAATCGAAGAGGGGAGAGGAGGGGATAGAGCGAGAGAGGAGAGTGGAGTGAGCAAGTGTTCGAAGAGGGACGGATTAGGGTTTAATGTGGGAACGGCACGGTGTCGGCGATGGGCCGGGCTGACATGGCGGACGCGGCCGGACCTCCCCATATCCTCCCTACATTTGAACAGGATATGAGGGACGCCGGACAGCCCGGGCATTTGAGGCTCGTTTGAGACGTCCGGGTGAATTTATTTTTACCGGTGCGCTGGCCCGGGCGTTGGAGGCTGGTTTGAGACGTCCGAGTGGATCTATTTTTTCTTTACCGGTCCGCTGACCCGAGCGTTTGAGACCAGTTTAAGACGTCCGGGTGTACATACTCTAACACATTCAGATGTCAAGGTGCAATATCTAACTCGCAAGGGGTGTGAGAGGTCATCTCAGTTTACAAGGATGGATCATGACTGTTCTGTCATCATTTATACATGGTTTGCTGCTCATGCTGGCTCGTTGATAATTCCCCAGTCGATACTTTCTGATCCTTGGAGCATACTGATAACCCTTGTTATCGGAGGCCTTTTGGTACGGTCAGAATTCACACATACTAGACCTAACTGAATACATCTCTTTATTTGTTCACAATCTATTTTTAAGGACCCGCAATTCAATGTTGTTTGTGACGCCTTTCTCCATTTATCAAGTACCTACGAGATCAAAACAGAAATCTGAAATGTTAATATGCAAACGTGAAAATGTTGGCCTACTTAAAAAGGACAATAATTTCGAATTTGATACAAAGTGTTCTTACCAGGTTGATAAAGTCATCTGAAGATGTTCTAGTAACATCCGGGTAGTCCCTGGTTCCTATTACGAGCTCAATGATTATTACACCTAAACTGAATATGTCTGATTTTGATGTAATTATACCTCCATGCAAGAATTCTGGCGCCATGTAACCACTGAATCATAAAACTATAGATTATTGAAGTCACCATAAAGAAAACACATCTTGCTAATATAAATAAAATGCAACGATTCAGAAAGTGACATCGACTTACAATGTTCCATCAAGAGACGAAGTGCAAATAGTGTGTTGATCAATTAGTCTTGACAGACCAAAGTCTGTGATTTTTGGCACCATACCTTCATCGAGCAATATGTTCGCAGGATTTAGGTCCATGTGAATGATAGGTTTAACAATATTCTCATGGAGGTGACATAAGCCATGGCAAATCCCCTCAATTATACTGTAGCGTGTGCTCCAATCAAGTCCACAAGATTCATCTGCATTTGCAAAAAAAGTAGAGCATCATATTGATGTTAGCTGAGAGGGAAAGTAGCGGCTGCACCCAACTTCGGTGCACCGACACAATGAACAGTAAATTCAAAAAAAGTAGAAATGAAATCAAAAAGTTATGAATCTTCGTGGATGTGATTCTGTGCAAATGTTTTAGGAGTTTGCAAAGTTTGGTCACCCAACGACATCAAATGATCTCCACACAAAATGAAGTACAAATGATACTTTGCACCCAAGTTCATGTGTTTTCAGCATATATTTATTTTTGAACAGATCTCCTCGGATGTCATTTTGCCACCAAATTTTGCAAGCACCTAAAACATTTGGTCATAATCACATCCACAAAGTTTCAGATTTAAAAAAATAATTTTCTAAGTTTTGGATTGTGCACTACTAGAATCGCCATAATTGCCAAGTTCCAAAGAAAATCTATAGTTAATGCAGGCAAGAGCTACAACATGATATTGTAACTTCTCATTTGACATTTATAGATTCATATCGGCATTATCATATATTGATCAGGTGTCACGCTTAGTGTATGTGAACAAAAAACAGATTTTAGGAGCAAAGCTCAAACCTCACAAATAACAATTGAACATGGAAACGAGAAATATACCTGATATATACTTATCAAGGCTCCTTGGGCAGATACTCTAGGCAAAGTAACATTTCTGTCATCTCTACAAAAACGGGTTTCCCACCATACTCCAAACACACTTTTCGTGTTTCATGGCAATAGCCTAAAAAACGCACTATATTGGGGTGCTTAAGCATCATAAGATGATAAACCTCATTCTCAAATTGCTTTTGCAGGTCTGGTCTATATGGTGACACAATCTTCTTCACAGCAATAATTTCCCCATTTTGCAGCACTCCCTGTTTAAAGACATCATATCAATACGGATACTAGTGTTTGGTTCTTAATTCTAGTTGTACCTAATCTTACCTTATAAACCATACCAGAACCTCAACTTCCAATTATTCGCTCGTGGGAGAAGTCATCTGTGATTTCTTTCAAATGATATAACAATATACTGTCCGGTCTTGAACTCTGATCCTGGAATATGCTTTCCAACTTGAAGTTTTTGAATCGGTTAATGAGGTGGAGAGGGTCCCCATCTGTATTCTCATTCCTTAGCAGGTTCTTCGAACTACCAATGAGCTCAAAAGAATTTGAAGCTCTGATGATGGTGTCATTGGTGATGCGTTCTTTCAGGCCCATTGCCATTGCAGATGTAGCGATATGATGATCTACATCCTTAGACATGGTATGCAATGTTGTCACTTCATGCTTGTGCTCCTGAGAATTGCTTACAACCTTACATTAGTATCGGTTATATCAGCCGCAATCAGCTCACCTGGACTTGGAGTATTATTGGAAACAGTGTCCATTGCCGGAAGAGGATTTGGACGTATGATGGTGGCATCATTGGTGATGTATACTTTGAGGCCTAATTCCCCTTTCACACGGGAGAAGATCCCCCGTTTCTCCAGTGGATAGTGCATAACGACAGCGTCGGTGAAGGGTGCGAATGAGGTCCCAGCAATTCTGACCTTGCCAAGGAAGGACCAAGAACCTTCAACAGACTTGGGGATGTTGTAGACATATGCTTCAAGAGCAAGGTAGGGAAGATTTTGTGGATCAGACACATTAAAGTAGAATCGCTCGTTCCACACTGGATTCAAGTCCTTCTCCTTGACGGCAGTGCGGAACCGCTGACCATCAAAGTTAAGCTCGACACAAGCGCTGGCAGAACCTTTTCCATCCTTGGGCAGGAGGTCGTAAGCACTCGCAACCTCCACGCCCAACTTATATGTTGCCATTGCCGCTTCAGATGTGGCAATCTTATGATGTACGTCCGTATCCATGGTATGCAAGGTTCTCACTTCATCATGCCTGTGCTGCTCAGGAGTATTGTTCGAAACATGATCCATTGCTGGAAGAGGGTTCGAAGTTCTGATGGTGGCCTCATTGGTGATGTATACTTTGAGGCCTAATTCCCCTTTCACACGGGAGAAGATTCCGCGCTTCTCCAGTGGATAGTGCATGACGACAGCGTCGGTGAAGGGCACGAATGAGGCCCCAGCAATTCTGACCTTGCCAAGGAAGGACCTGGAACCTTTGACAGATTTGGGGATGTTGTAGACATATGCTTCAAGAGCAAGGTAGGGAATATTTTGTGGATCAGACACATTAATGTAGAATCGCTCGTTCCACGCTGGATTCAAGTCCTTCTCCTTGACGGCAGTGTGGAACCGCTGACCATCAAAGTTAAGCTCGACACAAGCGCTGGCAGAACCTTTTCCATCCTTGGGCAGGAGGTCGTAAGCACTCGCAACCTCCACGCCCAACTTATATGTTGCCATTGCCGCTTCAGATGTGGCAATCTTATGATGTACGTCCGTATCCATGGTATGCAAGGTTCTCACTTCATCATGCCTGTGCTGCTCAGGAGTATTGTTCGAAACATGATCCATTGCTGGAAGAGGGTTCGAAGTTCTGATGGTGGCCTCATTGGTGATGTATACTTTGAGGCCTAATTCCCCTTTCACACGGGAGAAGATTCCGCGCTTCTCCAGTGGATAGTGCATGACGACAGCGTCGGTGAAGGGCACGAATGAGGCCCCAGCAATTCTGACATTGCCAAGGGAGGACATGGAACCTTTGACAGATTTGGGGATGTTGTAGACATATGCTTCAAGAGCAAGGTAGGGAAGATTTTGTGGATCAGACACATTAAAGTAGAATCGCTCATTCCATACTGGATTCAAGACTGTCTCCTTGACGGCAGTGCGGAAGCCCTGGCGATCAAAGTAAAGCTCGACACAAGCGCTGGCAGAACCTTTTCCATCCTTGAGCAGGAGGTCGTAAGCACCCACAACCTCCACGCCAAGCATATATGTCGCCATTATCACCGCAGATGCTGCAATCTACTGCAGAGAGTTGTGCAGAAGATGGTAAACACAATTAGTTAGCACTTAGCACCATTGTAGATGTGACAGACTGCCAAAATAATACTAGTAACAGTTTTGTCCATAAAACGCTTATACGTGTGTTGCAATTACTAAAACAATCACACTTGCAAGACGACACCCATTGACGGCATACCAAATTGATCAAAAGAAACATTCAACATCAAACACGGACATCCGGTCGACAGACTGAACTCCCCTAGCTAGGGCCATAAGTTGACTGCAACGTATTGGAATTGGAGCTCACACGGAAGGGGAGGTACACACACAGCGACACAGATGGAACCGAAGATGTAGATTAGTAGTAGTACTCCCCGGAGGACTAGGACTGGACTTACATATATCCGCATCAGGAAACCCTGATCCACAAGCACATGAATCTTTATTGCTAAAAGCCAGACAGGGGCACTGTCTTAGCTTACTGGAGCACAGAATCAGCGAGACCCGTTGGTTAATACAGTTCATGGTACTAGAACCACGGGATTTCACGCGTCGGCGAGGACAGGAAAGTGCGCCGGATGGAGGCGGGGTGGAAAGGAATACGAGACGGGGCTCACCTCTCGATTGGGACTTGGGTGACGGGCCAATGCCGCGCGACGAGCCGGGGTGTAGCAGCCGGACGCACGCCAGATCGGTGCTTCACTCCGATCACATGTATGCCGTCCCTCCCCGGGTTGGTGGTGTAGGCGAGCGGCGGCAGGGCTGGACAAAGGATTTGAAGAGCGATGGAAGGAAGGCTTCGAATCGGCCGTGTGAAACAGATAGTTTGGCTGCTTGGCTGTGTCCGAGGGTGAATTGCCTAGAGGAGACGCGCGTGCTCGCTGGCGTTGGGTCGTCACCTTCCTCGCCGCGTCGCGTTGTCCGCAATCTATTTTCTCTCTCCGGAATTTAAAATGGGAGTGCCGGCCGTCGGTCAGCCGTTCAGCGAAGTTGTCGATTGGCAATTGGACCTTCTGACTCTAGGTTAACGAAGTCGTTGGCACCGGCCAGTTGGGTTGCGCGTGGTATCACGTGGCGGCCGCCCGATGCATCGGGTCAACTGCGCTGCACGCGGGCGAGCGAGGAAACTAAGCGAGAGACCCGGGATCACGGCCGGCAGCGCCATGGGCTGTGGCACTGCGATCGAAGGGTAGCCGATGAGGCTCGAACTAAAGGTCCAAGCAATGTCACGGTTTTTCTCCCTTCTCTTGTCGTCTATCCTCCTTCCTTTTCTTTTCTTTTTTCTTTTTCAAAAGTAAAGCAAAAAATCTATTGACCAAAAATCTTACATTCATCAATTAAGCCGTCTACCATTTCAGCTACATCCTCGTGTACAAACATTATACTACTTCAAGTTTACAACAAATTAAATAGGACACTGTATAGAGGTTGTGTCAATTGATTTGGATAGAAAGGAGTATAAGGGCATCTTCAAAGCTTACCCGTAAATGGACACGACAAATGTATATTTTTATGCATGGATGATGTCCGCGGAAATGATGCAAGAGAGAGTCATCCAACGCTTTTCCCAAATTATCCCTGTTTGTCCGGTTGAGAGAAGAGAGAGAGGAGATATGGGACGATACATGTATGGAGAGATAGAAGAGAGGAGGATCAAGTGGTCGCTTTTTGTTGATCAAGTGGGTATCCGGACACCGATATAGCTCCTCTAAGTTTGTCTTGAATTTTACCAGAAAACGGACGTCCGGACCAACTTGTGACAAATGTAGGTTCCCATTGGATGAATAGTTTTTGACACAAACAATTAGGACACTGCAATCCGAACATATACCGGAGGTTTGATGTTCTCCTTTAAAGATGCCCTAATTAGTTTTGTGTGACTGGTCTACTTATGCAAGGTTTTAACAAAGGCTTGACAGCCGGATTCAGTGGCAACATGCATCATACCATGGGTGCGGGCGTGAATATGTTTAGTGCAGCGTGTCAGTGATCCTCATATTGTTCGGTCGGAAGATTGAGCTACAATATCGTGATACAATGGTTACTCAAATCGTGAGCAAACTAGGTATTTTTCACTAGGAGCAGTCTGTTGCTTAGAATTTTTCAACATTCTTTAACGAGAGTAAGCAAATTTATAAAGTGTAGTTTTGAGACCGACGTGACACTGGTAGATGGGCGCTGGTAATAATAATTTCAGTATGAAACAAGATTTCCAATTAATTAAATTTTCTAGATCTGCATCATCGTATTGTTTAATGATAATTTTTTAAAAATCTATTTAACAGAAACCCAATTTTTATCAAGAGAAAAACCATGCAAATTCATTATTTACGGGTTATTGGCCCGTGGGCTCCCTCCTCCTATCTTTTTTTCTTTCTTGAGAACACTGCTCCCTAGCCTTTGGTTCCACTTGATTTTCTAAATGGGTCTGAACCTCCAACTTCCAGCCCAGTTAAAGATCCAAGAAGCAGCCCATGTAGCATCCAACTTCCAGGCCAGTTAAAGATCCAAGCAGCAGCCCATGCAGCGTCACAAAGTTTTTTTCTTGCCTGACGGCCAATATCGAAGTAAAATTATACGCCGTGATCAACAAAAGAAGAAAAACACAAATATGGAGATGCGAGGAATCGAACCCCGTGCCTCTATTCCTCATTGATTAGCGCTCTACCAATTGAGCTACATCCCCATTCACATCTATTGTAGTATTAATTCAAGTAATTAATAGTTAATTAACCGTGATGAAGGAAAATATTGGTAAAAGTAAATATCCCAAGAGGAGCGTGAGTTTGTTTTCACCGCATGATTAGCCCAGATTTGACGTACCCAAGTGAGGCAATGCTCACACTAATTCCTTCCTACTTCCTAGCAAACAAAATGGTTAACTGAGACATACATGTCGACAGATGGTGAATATATTTACAAAATTTATCAGTTCAGCCTGGGGAGAGTACTAACATCATGCTACTATCAATCACGCAAAATCAGCCTTGGTACAAAGAACGAGCTTTCTCCTATCTATCCATCCATCGTCACAATGAATGGAGTGATAAACACAATCGTGGGTGGCAATGCTGCCCTAAAGATGTAGTGTCAACTTATTAAAGCTTTGTTCACGCCTGATTTTGCCCATTAAGGGTTTATTTGGATACAAAGAATTATAGATGAGATTTTAGAAAACTGTTTTTTGGAGGGATTTAGGAAAACCAGTTTTAGTTGGTTTTTCTGTTGAGGTGAGCAAATCTAATTCCTTGTTTGGATGGCATAAACACAATTATGCCGTTCTTTGTTTCACGCGGAAATAAAATCCGTTGAGGTGTTGTGGCTCGCTCACGGCGGCTCCGTGCAATCTTTGCATCACATAACGGTGACATGGCAAAGCGGTGAGCCTGTCCCTTGCCGCCCAACTCGAAGACCAAGCCGAGCGCCCAGGTATGACTTCCCCGGCTATCATATCCACGGCCAGAATAAGGGATGCAGAGCCTCCCGCAGTGGAGGCACTGCTCCAGTACTGGCTCTGGCCATGCCAACGAGGCGACGACTCAGACGAGATAGCGATGACTACTGTCGAGGCGCTCGTGTTGCTCTCTCTCATTTTGCCCATCATGGTTTTGTTCGTTGCCACTCGGCGCCGAATGACGGGAACAAGGCGCCACGCCGATGAGGCGATCACGCAGGGGACGACATACAAGGCTGAGCTGCAGGCGAGACGAGACGACGCCGTGGTGGAGGCACTGCTCCAGTACTGGCTCTGGCCATGCCAACGAGGCGACGACTCAAACGAGATAGCGATGACTGTTGAGGCGCTCGTGTTGCTCTCTCTCATTGTGCCCATCATGGCTTTGCTCGTCGCCACTCGGCAGCAAATGACGGGAACAAGGCGCCACGCCGATGAGGCGATCACGCAGGGGACGATATACAAGGCTGAGCTGGAGGCGAGACGAGACGAGACGCCGCCGTGGTGGAGGCACTGCTCCAGTACTGGCTCTGGCCATGCCAACGAGGCGACGACTCGGACGAGATAGCGATGACTGTCGAGGCGCTCGTGTTGCTCTTGTTGAATCTGCTGGATCCTCCAGGATCATTATAGCATAAGTTTGAGCCACAAAAGGATTAGGAGATGGATATTACCTTGATCACCAGGTCCTGCCATCTCCTTCTTCTCTTAATTCAGCACCACCAAGAGCTTGATCTGGTGGTTGTGTTCTGCCCTTCCCGATGCTCCAGTGCAGGGCTTGATCAGCAGCCTTTGTTTGAGAGAGAGAGAGAGATAAGTGTGTGTGTGTGAGCTTAGAGCAGCAGCTCCAGAACCAGCAGCATGTGGCTGCTGTTCTCCCCTCTCCTTTTATCTCTAAATATCAGCACTGTGCACCAGGGGAACAGGCACCAGGTGGCTGATGAGCTGCCCTTGATCAGGGCAGCTCATCAGAGTAGGTAGACACTGTAGCTACAGTGGCCACCGCCCTACTGTAGCTTTCAGATATTTTCACACAATCTTTATCTTTATCATTAAAACATAATGGCTACAGTTTAGGCTTTAAGATCATTACAATATCCAACATTCTCCCCCTTGATCGTAAGGCTAAACTTATAAGTTCACTTTTCAACAAAATAATGCATCAAGACGAAAGGATTTGCAGTGGTCATTTAAGTACCACTGAACCCAGTGACTATAATACATTACTCCATATCAAAAATGAAACTTCTTAAACTTATGAGCTCCATAAACTTTATTCACATAAACCATCAACTTAATTTACATAAGCATCATAAACATTACAGACTCATCTCTTGATAAAATGGTACACCAAGACAATAGATTACAACAGTCAATTAAGTACTGCTGAACCAAGTGACTATGGTTCCCATTCGATCTCAAAACAAGCCTCCTTGGGGAGATGGTGTCACAACGGTCCCAACTTTGCCAGGATCAAAAGCTTTCAACCAAACCCATACCGGTAACGTGCTCTCTGAAAACACTGGGTGGTAAGCCTTTTGTGAGCGGATCCGCCAGCATCAATTTAGTGCTGATATACTTGACATTAATTGTCTGATCCTGGACTCTGTCTTTCACAACAAGAAACTTAATGTCAATGTGCCTGGCAGCGTCACTTGACTTCTTGTTACTCGAGAAAATCACTGCGGGTTGATTGTCGCAGTAGAGGGTGATTGGCCTGGAAATGCTATCAATCACTCTCAGACCCGGGATGAAATTCTTCGGCCATACTGCCTGCCCAGTAGCCTCAAAACATGCCACAAATTCTGCCTGCATTGTCGACGATGCAGTAACAGTTTGTTTGGAGCTTCTCCACGATATAGCCCCTTTTGCGAGTGTGAAAACATAACCTGACGTGGATTTCTTAGTATCAACACACCCCGCAAAATCAGCATCTGAGTAACCCACCACCTCGAGGTTATCAGATTTCTTATATGTGAGCATGAGGCCTTTAGTGCCTTGCAAATAACGCAAGACTTTCTTAGCAGCCTTCCAGTGATCCAGACCTGGATTAGACTGATATATGCCAAGCATCCCGGTCACGAATGCTAAATCAGGGCGAGTGCACACTTGTGCATACATAATGCTTCCAACAATTGAGGCATAAGGAATTGACTTCATCTGCGCAGATTCATGATTATTTCTTGGACACTGAAAAGTCCCAAACTTATCGCCCTTGACAATAGGAGCAGGCGAGGCTGAGCACTTATGCATATTGTACTTTCTCAGTACCTTTTCAACATATGCTCTCTGAGATAACCCCAAGATCCCTCTGGATCTATCTCGGTGAATTTTAATTCCTAAAACATAAGCTGCTTCACCGAGATCCTTCATATCAAACTTAGAGGATAAAAACCTCTTAGTTTCCAGCAACATATTTTTATCACTGCTGGCTAAGAGTATGTCATCAACGTACAGTATCAGGAAGATAAAATTACTCCCCCTGAACTTGACATAAACACAATTGTCCACTTTATTTTCTTCAAAACCAAATTTCCTTATTACTTCATCAAACTTGAGATACCATTCCCTTGATGCTTGTCTCAAGCCGTAGATGGATTTCTTGAGGTGACATCCCAAATGTTCATTTCCTTCCACAACAAAACCTTCCGGTTGTGCCATGTAAATATCCTCATGTAAGTCACCATTTAGAAATGCCGTTTTGACATCCATCTGATGTAACTCCAAATCATAATGAGCCACAAGTGCCATAATTATTCTGAATGAGTTCTTAGAAGAGACGTGTGAAAAAGTTTCTTTGTAATCGATCCCTTCTCTTTGAGTAAAGCCTTTTGCCACGAGCCTTGCTTTAAACCTTTCGATATTCCCTTTGGAGTCACGTTTGGTCTTATAGACCCATTTGCATCCAACTATTTTGGCTCCTTTGGGAATTTCTACTAAATCCCATACTTCATTAGTGCTCATGGACTTCATTCCATCTTTCATAGCATTGAGCCATTCAGACGAAAATTCACTTTGCATAGCTTCTTTAAACGATGTAGGATCATTGTCCAACATCGACTCATTCATATCTTCACTCAAATAAGTAAGATAATCATCAGGGATAGCAGGCTTTCTAACCCGCTATGATCTTCTGAGAGGTTCATTAATTGGCACAATATCAACAATTGAAGGCTGCTGAGAACTTCCAACAGACACATCATTTGGTGTAGCATCTGAAACAGCCACTGGAGTCTCAGCAGGTGTTGCATTAACAGTCCTCTCAACAGGAGGTGCAATATTAGCAGACACCGGGAAAATAGGTTCTTGAATTATCGGAGTCAGAACATATTCCCGTTTTTCCTTCAAAATTATTTCCCGGGGTGTCGAACTCCCCCTCATCATATCACTTTCCAAGAACACAGCGTGTCTTGTTTCAACAAATTTTGTTGCCTGATTTGGACAATAAAATCGATATGCTTTAGATTTGTCAGGATAACCAATAAAATGGCAACTGACTGTCTTGGGGTCTAATTTTCCCATAATTGGATTAAAAATCCTTGCCTCAGCTGGACAGCCCCATATATGAAAATAATTCAGGGTCGGTTTCCTCCCAGTCCATAATTCATATGGTGTTTTACTCACCGATTTACTGGGAACCCTGTTAAGGATATGTGCTGCTATTTTCAGGGCTTCCATCCATAAATTTACCGGCAAAGTGGAGTGGCTTAACATACTCCGCACCATATCCATAAGAGTGCGATTCCGCCTTTCAGCCACACCATTTTGCTGAGGTTCGCCCGGTGCAGAATACTGGGCCATAATGCCATTTTCCTGTAAATACTTCGCAAATGGTCCAGGAATTTGGCCATAAGTAGTGTGTCTGCCGTAGTACTCACCACCATGATCAGATCTCACAACTTTAATTCTCTTGTTACTTTGATTTTCAACCTCAGCTTTGAAAATCTTGAACTTGTCTAATGCCTCTGCTCTTTCTTTAATGGGATAAATATATCCATAACGGGAGAAATCATCGGTGAACGTTATGAAAGAATTAAAACCATCCACCGATCTCACATTAAATGGACCACGTATATCCGTACGAATTAATTCCAAAACTCCCGTGCTTCGGTTTGCACCTTTCTTAATTTGCTTGGCATATTTTCCTTTTATGCAATCGATACAATGATCAACATCTGCATCCGAAAAATTGAGAGAAGGAAGAAATTTGATCCTTAATGAGACGCTCAATCCTCCCCCTCGAAATATGGCCTAACCGATAGTGCCATAATTTCGAAGAAGTCTCATTACTATCTCGTTTGCGTTTGGTACTGACATTCACATTCGAGGTGGAACCCAGATTATTCACATCATCACAGAGGGAAATTACATAAAGTTTGTCATGTCTGAAGGCAAGACCAACATTATTATTATTATACATAATTATACATTGCTTATTCCCAAAGTGACATACATAATCATTATCATATAAACATGAAACAGAAACTAAATTCCGTTTCATTGAGGGGACATAAAGAACATCATGTAGTAGAAGCTTGAAGCCGGTATGAAGTGTGAGAGTAAAATCTCCAAGTGCTTCGGCGTCAGCTTCAACACCATTAGCAACTCTAATGGTTCTTTCCCCTCTTTTTAGGGTCCTCCTCATATGGAATCCGTGCAACGAATTCGAAATATGAATTGTTGCACCTGAATCAATCCACCAAGTATTGGTGGCATAATTAACATAAAGGGATTCTTCAACAAAAGTAATATCATCAGTACCTCTTTGGTTGAGCCATCTCTTGAAACCATAGCAATCCTTTTGCTTATGCCCATCTTTACCACAAAAGTGGCATCCATCAGTTCCTTTCCCTTCTGGATTAGGGGCTTTCTCAGGCTTCTTTTGCTGAGAGCTTTTGGAAGACTGGCCTTTATCCTTAAATTTATTAGGCTTAGACTTCATATAATTTTTCACAAATTTATTGTACCTCTTCTTTTGTGAAACCTTGAACTGATTAGCTTGCTCATTTTTGTCAGCCTTTAGCCTTTCTTCTTCTTGCAGACAACGTGCCATCATTTCATCTACTTCCCACTTTAAGTCCATCGCATTATAATTGATCATAAAAGGCGAGAACTCTTGTGGTGAAGAAGACATAATGAAATGCACAAGAAAGCCATTAGAAATTTCCATTTCCATAGTCTTAAGTTTGGCAGCCATGTTGCACTTCTTCATAATATGCTCTCGAAGACTTCCAGCGGGATCATACTTTCATCAATTAACCTCCTAATAAGACTTGTTGCATAAGCTTTAGAAGATCCTTTCAATTGATGCTCAATTTTGGCAAAATACCCTTTAGCTGTTTCACAGTCAGGAAGGGCTCCCCTCATACTCTGTGAAATGGAACCCTTTATCATCATAAGGCATTTGCGATTAGAATCATCCCACTTAGCCTTTATAACATCATAATCCTTCTTGAGGGCATCATAATTTTCATCATTTTCTTTAGGTGCCTCAGGAGGATCATTAAGGAGAGCATAATCAATATTGAGTAAGGCCATCGTTATTTCAAGCTTCTCCTTCCATGTAGCATAATTGCTACCATTAAGTTGTTCTATGCCATTAAGCATTCCAGCAATATGAGAGACATTAGGTGCTGCAAAAGAAAATTCAAAATGCTTTTGTAAGCATCATCATATTTAAATTTTATTGATCATATTCAAATCAGCTTTGGCCAGAGATGAAAATGAACAACAAAATTTTGTGAACAAATATTCATCAATTAGCTTTGGCCAAATTGATAAATAAAAGGCCACACTTTAATAATCCTCATTCATTAGTTTCTTCTACTAACCCGGTTCACATCAGCTTTGGCCAGAAGTGAAACGGATCAATAAAACAATTTTGCGGTTTAAATGCCCGTCAAACAACTTTGGTCAGAATGACAAAGCATAAAACCACACTTAATTTGAGGATCCATTAAATTTTATTTCGCAGCGGAAACATTATTCCATAATGACCACAATAATTTTCATCATCAAAATAAAAATACCATAAAGAAAATTAACTAGACATGATAAAATTACAGTATAAATAATTTAAACAAGGCATAATAAAATATACTAAGACATAAATAGGAATCAAAATGCCTAAAGAATTAAATTGCCAAAATATAGTCATAATAATTCATGCATTAAATTTAGCCCTAAAAATGTTCACTACATTAAATAAAATGTGAACAATATCAGGAAAATAGACAACATTTTCCTGAATTTTATCTGCCCATAACAGAAGCTTTTCTTTAGCCCCACAAAAAACGTAAGTTTTTTTTTTTCGGGCTAAATAAGTTGCTGCTGAGCTAGGCCAGCTGGCCAAGCCAGCTCCCCCTGTTCGGCCGAGACGGCCTGCCGGGCCGGCTGAAAAAACAGCCGAAACAGGCTGCCCAGCCAGCCCCGAAAAAAACCCTAGCCCCCTTTCCCATTCCCCTCCACCGATCCCCGTCTGCTCCTACCCGACGACGACGACCGCGATAGAGAGAAAAGGCAAGGCACGGCGGCGAAGCCAGCCACAGCAGAGGAAAGGGACTGCAGCGCCGGTGAGCCCCTCTTGCCGGAGTCCCGTGCGGCTCCAGCCCGCGTGAGGCCCCGTCGAGCGGCGCTTGCCGGCGTCCCGAGCGACGCTCCCGCGCGCGTGCAGACGTCCCTGCCACACCAACGGCGAGCCACATCAGATCCGGCGCGGTGGCATGCATCCAATGGCGACAAGCTCGCGAGGAGGCACAGCCACCACCGGTGCAGCGGACGGCAAAGCCGCTCGGGTGTAAACCCGAGCGCACCCGCAAACATAAGGCGGCGGCTCCGACGTCGCCATGGCCAACGACAACGACGAGGCCCATGAGGTGAGCATCCGCTGCTCTTAACCATCACCATTAGTATTAGGATTTGCCCCAATTGGGGAAATTTCATAGCTTTAGGGTTAGAGTTCATCAAAATGGGGATCATTGCTTTAGGGTTAGCTTCAATTGACCATCCCCATCTTAATTGATCTTAACCGAAACCATAAGCATTAGCAACAGGAAAGAATCATTAATTTTATTAGCTAGGGTTTCGGTTTTTGGGGAAAAACATTAGGGTTCTTGCACTATTAGCCTTTTCCCCATTAATTGACACTTAAACGGAAGCCATATCAACATAACAGGGGAGAAATCATAAGAATTTCATCTCTAGGATTTCTGGAAAAATTGGGGATTTTCCTTAATTCTTCAATCCCCTTTAATTCATCATAAAAATTGAAAACCTAGACCATCACATGATCTGTTAGGGCTAGTAGCTTAAAATTTTAGGGCTAAATAAAACTCAAGCTTTACATGGGAATGAAGAACAACTTGAGTTTTTATCAAAATTAACAGATCATAACAGGATATGTTCCTTATAGGGCTCAAATAAATTCAAGCTACAATAAAACTTAAGGAACAACTTGAATTCAATATTAAACAGGAAGAGCCCTTTGATCTTTAGCATAAACTTAATGAATCAACATAAACTTGAGCATGTAGGGCTCAAACCTAATGCTATATGGCTCTGGTGCCATTGTTGAATCTGCTGGATCCTCCAGGATCATTATAGCATAAGTTTGAGCCACAAAAGGATTAGGAGATGGATATTACCTTGATCACCAGGTCCTGCCATCTCCTTCTTCTCTTAATTCAGCACCACCAAGAGCTTGATCTGGTGGTTGTGTTCTGCCCTTCCCGATGCTCCAGTGCAGGGCTTGATCAGCAGCCTTTGTTTGAGAGAGAGAGATAAGTGTGTGTGTGTGAGCTTAGAGCAGCAGCTCCAGAACCAGCAGCATGTGGCTGCTGTTCTCCCCTCTCCTTTTATCTCTAAATATCAGCACTGTGCACCAGGGGAACAGGCACCAGGTGGCTGATGAGCTGCCCCTTTCACATATTTTCACAATATCCGCCGTACTGTAGCTTTCAGATATTTTCACATAATCTTTATCTTTATCATTAAAACATAATGGCTACAGTTTAGGCTTTAAGATCATTACAATATCCAACAGCTCTCTCTCATTGTGCCCATCATGGATTTGTTCGTTGCCACTCGGCCGAATGACGAGAACAAGGCGCCACACCGATGAGGCGATCACGCAGGGGACGATATACAATGCTGGAGGCGAGACGAGAGACAAGACGAGACGACACCGTGGTGGAGGCACTGCTCCTGTACTGGCTCTGGCCATGCCAACGAGGCGACGACTCAGACGAGATAGCTATGATTGTCGGGGCGCTCGTGTTGCTCTCTCTCATTGTGCCCATCATGGTTTTGCTCGTCGCCACTCGGCAGCAAATGACGGGAACAAGGCGCCACGCCGATGAGGCGATCACGCAGGCGACGACATACAAGGCTGAGCTGGAGGACGAGACGACGCCTCTGGTTGCGAAGCACACGCGTCAACAGTAACTCCATGGAGCTGTTGTCATCGCTGGCAGAACTCACTAAGATGAGTACGTTGATCTCATACTAGGTAATTGCCCACACGTTGCTATTGGCGACAAGAAAGGTAGACAAAACAAATAAATGATTCAAACATAAATTTTACATCGTAGATCTATCATGTAACAATCAAGTTTTAGCAATTTCATGGATTAACCAATGCTCTGAGCTCATGAAAATTTCTAAACATGAACTAACACATGTAGCTCTTGAATATGCACAATCTTAGTTGCATCTACCAAGCCATTGTTGGTCCCGTGCACCACTACTGCTAGAATATATTTCCAACTCCGATCATGATTTTGTTCCGAACTCTATCACAATGTGACTACTCGACACTTGGGCAACAAATGGCTTCCTTCTTATGGAAAATATTACTTCTACACATTAACAGTGGCTGCTGAGCCCGAAAACCAAATACACTCAATTAGTAAGGTTAACAGTGGTCGAATCACTGTTGTCACCTTCTACATTGGTGCACGAGCTAGAGGTCGTGCTAGCACACCCCTGAACGAACAATGGGAGCCACAGCCGACGGGCTGGCTCAAACTCAACGTGGACGGGGCTTTCATTGAATAGGCCGAGAATGGAGGCGCAAGTATGGTACTACTCCCTCCGTTCCATAATGTAGTGCATATAGATTTTTAGAAAAATCAAACTTTATAAACTCTGACCAAATTTATAGAGAAAACTATTTATATCTACAATACCAAATATATACAATATGAAAGTATGTCTTGTGATGTATCTAAGAATATGTATTTGGTATTCTAGCTATATATATATATATTTTTCCTACAAACTTGGTCAAAGTCTATGAAGTTTGACTTCTTAGAAAATCTATACGCACTACATTGTGGAACGGAGGGAGTATGAGATAGCGCTGGTCACATGAACTTCAGCTCTTGTACACACATCTTCACATGCGATGATGCACTCGTGGCCTGAGTTGGCAGCATGCAAAGATGGTGTCGTGCTTGCTTTGGAATGGAGCTCGCTATCGTTTATCTTAGATAAGGATTGTTCAGAGGCGGCGATGATGATTAAGCAGATCACCGCAGATAGATCACGTGACGCTTGCCTTGTTCCGGGGATAAAGGCTTTAGTTGGAGGAGAGAGGAAGGAGATAGATAAAGGCCTTGCTAGCATCGGTCCAATTGATGTTAGGACCACAGATAGGGTATGGCCCAGATCCAGGTTAAGTTAATGGAAGCCCTCCACCTACCCCCTCCCCCCCCCCACACACACACCCGCCCCTCTACTTTATTGTATTCTTGTGCCTAGTTACACTTATTGATCCAAGTTCGTTACCTTTCATGCTTGTTACCTCCAGGTCTTCTTCTCTGAAAGATTTGAATTTCAGGTTAACCTTATCTTCATCAGAGTCAGGCAAGCACATGTCAGCATCTTCAGTAGGATCATCTGGTTGCTCTTGGACCGCTTTACCTTTCTGAAAATCAACATTGCTGTCAAACAAGTCATTATCATCTTGAATATCAATGTCTGAATCAACAATCTGTGGCATGTAATCATCATCTGAGTCATGAACTGCTAAATCAAACATACCATCTGATGCATCCATGTTCAAAGTCCTGCAGGTTTTTCTGGCCCTATGCTCAAAGTGATATGAAGGAACATGATCTCCCCTCACTTGGATCTTCATCGCCCTCTTGATCAACATCTTGTTGTGGATCTGCATGATTAACTTGAACTTGGTTAGCCTGCTCCACCTGCTCTGTCTCTGCTTGTTCCACTTGAACTTGAACAGCCTCTTGCACTTGCTCCTTCTTTGGCCTAATGCCACTAAATTTTACCACAGGAGGATCCTCATCATCAGAATCAACAGGAACAGTAGTAACATACGAGCTCAGGCTGTGATCATGATCAAGATAAATCTGCTGGAACTGGTTTCCATTTAGGACACAATCCTTCATGTTTTCAGTCATAGTGTTGTCCCCCAGCTTAATCTCTCTTAGTCCATTCTTGTAAACTGTCAAACCAGGCACACACCAATAAGCCCTGATCCTGCCCTCAAACTCATAACCTATTTCCTCCACTAAACTGGCAACAACACTAGGTGTCCAATTATCTATATCACAGTAGTCATACCAAATGGAGTGGCCTTTGTGATAACCCCTATGCTTGCCTGAGCAAAGAAAATAACCACCATGAATGACCTGAACAGAGAAATGGTTGCCTTTGGGTTCTGCAAAACAAGCACATTGACAATGTTCAGACATATTCAGTAAATGCAATCTTCAGACATATTCAGTAAAACAGTTCATTCTGCAATCTTCAGACATATTCAATAAATGCAATCATATGCAATCACATTCTGCAATATTCAGACATCTTGTTGCAAAATTGAATAATGTACAGAATATTCATACAGTAAATGCAATCATATGCAAACTTCATTGTACTGAAATTAACTGAAAAAGTTCAGTAAACTGACAAAGTTCATTTAACTGACAGAGTTGCACTCTATATCAGGCAGTGCAATCTTCAGACTTTTTTTGACATTTTGTAGAAAATTGAATCATCTGCAGAATAAAAGAAGGACATTTGGCCTCCATTGGACAAATACACGATTCAGATCCAAAGTCGTGTCCTTTGTTGGGGTATCTAAGATGAACAGGGGACATTTGATCATCACAATGCATATGAAAGCAAAAAAAATTGGGCCAAATTATCAGGTCTTGCAAGACACCAATGATGTTTCACCAAGTAACCGAACCATTAAACCCTAATCATCATCTACTGCTCCTAATCATCATCTGAAGCTGCTAAAACCCTACCGCACACAAAAAAGTACCTAAAACCCTTACAATCCGTGAACCATTAAACCCTAGACCGTGGCCTCAATCCGTGAACCCTTACAAACTAACACAATTGAACCCACCACGGAGTCGTTCCATGAGCTAGCGAAGGAGGATCTACCGAAGAAGGGCGGGACGATGGCGACGTACCGTAATGTGGCAGGTCGGCGTCGGGCGGACGGCGCGTCGGAGCGAGAGGGACGTCCAGCAAGCCTCTCCCAAACGGCGCGGACGGCGGCGGCTCGGCGTCCGACGACAAGCTCATGTCGCCGTTGCCGCACGCGCGCACGCCGGCGAGCTCGAGGGCACCACCTCGGAAACGACGACGAGCGAATGAGGGGAACAGGGGAGGAGAGAGCGAACGACTGGATGAGCTGGTGCAGCCCGACTAGGTGCGGTCGATTTAATTGGGGTTGGGAGCTGTGCGGGCGGTCCGACCAGGTGGTGCGCGGGCACGGTCCGACCGGCTAGGGGGGTGGGTGTAAATACGTCGGATTTTGCGAAAAAAAACCTGATCTACACGCGTATTGCGGTTGTCGGCTGACCTGTCGGTCAAAGCACACGTGGCGAGGACAGTCAAACGCCAAATCAGCACATACGTACACAAAACCATATTTTGGACCGTATGTGAACCCCTGGGACAACTATGAGGACCGTATTTCGGGTATTCGTAACTACACGGACTAAAGTGACCACCAAGACAAGTATGAGGACCGGTGATGAATTTTTCTCAAAATGGAATAACAAAATATGTTTAATGCGTAAATTCCTAAGTGGTTGGGCTAGGCATACGGCGGGTATCCTCAAAAAAGAGAAACTTCGTCTTTCATCTATTATTGATGAATTAGAAGCTCTGGCAGAGGTCAGACCTCTATCTGTGCACGAAATCAATATCAAGAATCAATCAAATGCACAGATAGCTCGCATGCTGCGTGAGGAGGAGCTCAAATGGTACCAACATTCAAACTCTCAATTTATCCTGAAAGGTGATTCGAATACTAGATACTTTCATGGTGTCGCCAATGGTAGACACCGGAAGAAACTTATTCATACCCTACATCAGGAGGAGGGTACGATTGAGGGGCATGAGAAACTTAAATCTTATATCACTAATTTTTATAAAAACCTGTTTGGAGCCCCAGAGGAAGGAAACTTCTCGATGGATGAGTCCCGAACAGACGACATCCCCCAGGTCTCTGATGAGGAAAATAGCCTTCTAACAGCTCCATATTCTGAGGAGGAAGCTAGAAAGGCGGTTTTCCTAATGGAGCACAACAAAGCCCCAGGTCCGCATGGTTTTCCTGCAGAGTTCTATCAAAACTTCTGGAAAGTCATCAAATCGGATCTCCTGCTTTTGTTTGGCGACCTACATGTTGGCCAACTAGAATTGTTTCGCTTAAACTTCGGTGAGATTATTTTATTACCTAAGGTTAATGAGGTTGAAAGGATACAAAAGTATAGGCCTATCTGCCTCCTTAATGTTAGCTTTAAAATATTAACGAAGGTTGCGACGATTAGGCTAAATTCGGTTGCTGAATGTGTGGTTCGGCCTTCACAGACCGCTTTTATGCAAGGCAGAAACATCCTAGATGGAGTTGTTATCCTTCATGAAACAGTCCACGAACTGCATCGGAAAAAGTTGAATGGGGTGGTACTCAAAATCGACTTTGAAAAGGCTTATGACAAAGTCAAATGGACCTTTCTACAACAGGCTCTCAGAATGAAAGGTTTTTCTGCAGAGTGGCGAGCTATGATCCATAGTTTCGTTTTTGGAGGTAGCGTGGCCATTAAAGTCAATGATGACGTGGGCCCCTATTTTCAAACGAAAAAAGTATTGAGACAGGGTGACTCAATATCGCCCATGCTATTCAATATAGTGGCAGATATGTTAGCTGTCATGATTGAGCGTGCCAAAGTTGACGATCAAATTGATGGGGTAATGAATCATCTTGTGGATGGTGGTCTCTCTATCCTTCAATATGCCGACGATACGATTCTCTTCATGGATCATTGATGGGGAACGTTGCATGGGAAACAAAAAATTTCATACGCACACGCAAGATCTATCCATGGTGATGAGCATCTATGAGAGGGAGAGTGGATCTACATACCCTTGTAGATCGCTAAGCGGAAGCGTTAAGAAACGCAGTTGATGTAGTCGAACGTCTTCGCGATTCAAATCACCGAGCGTCCCGCGATCCCATCACGATCCGTCTCGCGATTCAATCATGATCCGTCCCGCGATCCCATCATGATTCGTCCCGCGATCAAATCACGAACCATCTCGCGATCTTGATCACGGTCCTTCCGATCTAGCTCCGAACGGACGACACCTCCGTGTTCAACACACGTACAGCTTGATGACGCCTTCACCTCCTCGATCCAGCGAGCGATGGTGAAGTAGTAGACGAGTTCCAGCAGCACGACGGCATGGTGATGGTGGTGAGGAACAATCTCTGCAGGGCTTCGCCAAGCACAACGGAGATTATGACGGGAGGAACTAGAGGGCTAGGGTTGCCGGCACACGGCTTGGGAAATCCTGATGTGTCCCATGTGCTAGCCATGCCCCTCTATTTATATTTTGAGCCCTGGGGTCTAAACTTGGAGAGAAAGCCTCCACAAGGTCGGTTTTGCACGCACAAGGTCGGTTTGGCCCGCACGGAAAAAGTCCAACTCGGATTCTAGCAGTACCGCGCACAAGCGGTAGTACCGCTTCACACAAGCGGTAGTACCGCTTACGCGGTAGTACTGCCTTACCAGCGGTAGTACCGCTTAAGGCAGCAGCAAAACTTCCTTTTGCACTTTCCAATATCTCGTGGGTTTTACCCCTTTGGCCCATATAAAATGTTGCTGCACCCGAACACTTCGGTAAACATCCGGAACCCCTTCCGGTGAATTCCGGAACCCTTCCGGAGATCAAAACATATATCAATATTTACCTCCGGACTCTTCCGGAGATCCTTGTCATGTCCGGGATCTTATCTGAGACTCCGAATAACCTTCGGTCACCAACACAATAACTCAACTATACTAATCGTCACCAAACGTTAAGTGTGTTGACCCTGCGGGTTCGAGAACTATGTAGACATGACCGAGACACCTCTACGGTCAATAACCAATAGCGGGACCTGGATGCCCATATTGGTTCCTACATATTCTACGAAGATCTATATCGGTCGAACCTCTATGTCAAGGATTCAGTTAATCCCGTATGTTGTTCCCTTTGTTCTTCGGTATGTTACTTGCCCGAGATTCGATCGTCGGTATCCCTATACCTAGTTCAATCTCGTTACCGGCAAGTCTCTTTACTCGTTCCGTAATACAAGATCCCATGGCTAACACTTAGTCACATTGCTTGCAAGGCTTATTGTGATGTTGTATTACCGAGTGGGCCCTGAGATACCTCTCCGTCACACGGAGTAACAAATCCCAGTCTTGATCCATGCCAACCCAACAGACACCCTCGGAGATACCTGTAGAGCACCTTTATAGTCACCCAGTTACGTTGTGACGTTTGATACACACAAGGTATTCCTCCGGTGTCAGCGAGTTGCATGATCTCATGGTCATAGGAACAGATACTTCACATGCAGAAAACTATAGCAATAAACTGACACGATCATATGCTATGTTTATAGTTTGGGTCTTGTCCATCACATCATTCTCCTAATGATGTGATCCTGTTATCAAATGACAGCTCATGTCTATGGCTAGGAAACCTTGACCATCTTTGATCAACGAGCTAGTCTATTAGAGGCATACTAGGGACACAGTGTTGTCTATGTACCCACACATGTATTTGAGTTTCCAATCAATACAATTATAGCATGGATAATAAACGATTATCATGAACAAGGAAATATGATAATAACTAAATTATTATTGCCTCTAGGGCATATTTCCAACAGTCTCCCACTTGCACTAGAGTCAATAATCTAGTTCACATCACTATGTGATTTACATTGTTATGAATCTAACACCCAATGAGTTCTGGGGTTCGATCATGCTTTGCATGTGAGAGAGGTCTTTAGTCAACGGTTCTGCGACATTCAGATCCGTGTGTACTTTGCAAATCTCTATGTCATACTGTAGATGCTACCATGCTCCACTTGGAGCTATTCCAAATGGTTGCTCCACTGTACGTATCCTGACTGCTACTCAGAGTCGTCCGGATAGGTGTCAAAGCTTGCATCGACGTAACCCTTTATGACGAACTCTTTATCACCTCCATAATCGAGAAATATTTCCTTAGTCCTCTAGTTACTAAGGATAATCTTGACCGCTGTCCAGTGATCCACTCCTGGACCACTCTTGTACCCCTTGACAGACTCATGGCAAGGCACACACTAGGTGCGGTACACAGCATGGCATACTATACAGAGCCTATGCATAAGGCATAGAGGACGACCTTCGTCCTTTCTCTTTCTTCTGCCGTGGTCGAGCTTTGAGTCTCACTCAACTCCACACCTTACAAATCAGGCAAGAACTCTTTCTTTGACTGATCCATTTTGAACTCTTTCAAAATCTTGTCAAGGTATGTACTCATTGAAAGTTTTATCAGACGTCTTGATCTATCTCTATAGATCTTGATGCCCGATATTTAAGTAGCTTCATTCCAGGTCTTCCTTTGAAAAACTCCTTTCAAACGACCCTTTATGCTTTCCAGAAATTCTACATCATTTCTGATCAACAATATGTTAACCACATATACTTATCGGAAATTCTATAGTGCTCCCACTCACTTTATTGTAAATACAAGTTTCTCATAAACTTTGTATAGACTCAAAAACTTTGATCACCTCATCAAAGCGTATATTCCAACTCTGAGATGCTTGCTCCAGTCCATAGAAGGATCGCTGGAGTTTGCATACATTTTAGCATCCTTACGACTGACAAAACCTTCCGGTTGTATCATACACAACCTTTCCTCACGGATACCGTTAAGGAAACGATATTTTGACATCCATCTGCCAGATTTCATAATTGAAAAATGCAGCAACTGCTAACATAATTCCAACAGACTTTAGCATCGTTACGGGTGAGAAAGTCTCATCGTAGTCAACTCCTTGAACTTCTGAAAAACCCTTTGCCACAAGTCGAGCTTTCTAGACGGTGACACTACCGTCCGCGTCCGTCTTCCTTTTAAAGATCCATTTGTTCCGAATGGCATATCGCCCTTCAGGTAATACTTTCAAAGCCCATACTTTGTTTTCTTACATGGATCCCATCTCGGATTTCATGGCCTCTAACCATTTCTCGGAATGCGGGCCCATCATCGCTTCTCCATAGCTCGTAGGTTCATCGTTGTCCAACAACATGACCTTTAAGACAGGGTTGCCATACCACTCAGGAGCAGTACACGTCCTTGTCGACCTACGAGGTTCGATAGCAACTTGATCCGAAGCTTCATGATCATCATCATTAACTTCCTCTTCAACTGATGTAGGCTCTACAGAAACATCTTTCTGTGCTGCGCTACTCTCTGGTTGAAGTAAAGGTTCAATAACCTCATCAAGTTCTATCTTCCTCCCACTAAATTCTTTCGAGAGAAACTCTTTCTCGAGAAAGGACCCATTTTAGCAACAAACACTTTGCACTTGGATCTGAGATAGAAGGTACACCCAACTGTTACGTTAGGGTATTCTATGAAGATGCATTTGTCCGTTTTGGGTTCGAGCTCATTAGGTGAAAACCCTTTTTCACATAAGCGTCGCAGCCCCAAACATTAAGAAATGACAGCTTAGGTTTCTGTCAAACCAAAATTCATACGGTGTCATCTCAACGGACTTTAGATGGTGCCCCCTTTTAAAGTGAATGTAGTTGTCTCTAATACATAACCCCAAAACGATAGTGGCAAATCGTTAAGAGACATCATAGTTCGCACCATATCCAATAGAGCATGACTACGACGTTCGGACACACCATTACACTATGGTGTTCCAGGTGGCGTGAGTTGTGAAACAACTTCCACATTGTCTTCAGTTGTATACCAAACTCATAACTCAGATATTTACCTCCATGATCATATCGTAGACATTTTATCTTCTTGTCAAGATGATTTCAAAACTTCACTCTGAATTTGTTTGAACTTTTCAAACATTTCAGACTTGTGTTTCATTAAGTAAATATCCCCATATCTACTCAAATTATCAGTGAAGGCAGGAAAATAACGATTTCCACCCCACACTACAACACTCATTGGTCCGAATACATCAACATGTATCATTTCCAATAAGTCACTTCCCTGCTTCATCATACTGGAAAACAGGGTCTTGGTCATCTTGCCCATGAGGCATGGTCCGCATGTCTCAACCGATTCGAAATCGAATGAGTCCAAAGATCCATCAGCATGGAGTTTCTTCATGCTTTTTACACCAATATGACATTTAGCGGCAGTGCCACAAGTATGTGGTACTATCATTATTAACTTTATATCTTTTGGCATCAATATTATGAACATGTGTATCACTACGATCAAGATTCAATAAACCATTCTCATTGGGTGCATGACCATTAAAGGTATTATTCATGTAAACAGAATAACCATTATTTTCTAATTTAAATAAATAACCGTATTGCAATAAACATGATCTAATCACGTTCATGCTCAACGCAAACACCAAATAACACTTATTTAGGTTCATCACTAATCCCGAAGGTATAGAGAGCGCGCGATGGTGATCACATCAACCTTGGAAATACTTCCAACACTCATCGTCACCTCACCCTTAGCTAGTCTCCTTTTATTCCGTAGCTTTTATTTCGAGTTACTAACATTTAGCAACCGAACCGGTATCCAATACCTAGGTGCTACTAGGAGCACTAGTAAGGTACACATCAATAACACGTATATCAAATATACTTCTGTCGACGTTGCCAGCCTTCTTATCTACCAAGTATCCAGGGGTGTTCCGCTTCAGCGACCGTTCTCCTCATAATAGAAGCACTTAGTCTCGGGTTTGGGTTCAACCTTGGGTTTCTTTACTGGAGCAGCAACTGGCTTGCCATCCATGAAGTATCCCTCCTTGCCCTTGCCCTTCTCGAAACTAGTGGTTTTACTAACCATCAACACTTGATGCTCCTTCTTGATTTCTACCTTCGCGGTGTCAAACATCGCGAATAGATCAGGGATTTCCATCCCTGGCATTTTATAGTTCATCACGAAGCTCTAGTAGCTTAGGGACAGTGACTTGGAGAATTATATCAATCACTATCTTATCTGGAAGATCAACTCCCACTCGATTCAAGTGATTGTAGAACCCAGACAATCTGAGCACAAGCTCAACGATTGAGCTATTCTCCTTCATCTTGCAGGCAAAGAATCTTGTTGGAGGTCTCATACCTCTCAACACGGGCACGAGCCTGAGATCCCAATTTCAGCTCTTAGAACATCTCACATGTTCCGTGACGTTCAAAACGTTTTGGAGCCTCAATTCTAAGCCGTAATGCATGACGCACTGAACTATCAAGTAGTCATCAAAACGTGCATGTCAGATGTTCACAACATCTACAGACGACGCTAGAGGGGGTGGCGCACCGAGCGGTGCATTAAGGACATAAGCCTTCTGTGCAGCAATGAGGACAATCCTCAGATCACGGACCCAGTCCGCATTATTGCTACCATCATCTTTCAACTCTATTTCTCTAGGAACATATAAAAATTCAAGGGAGCTACAGCGCGATCTAGTAATCTACAACATAATTTGCAAAGACATTTTGACTATGTTCATGATAATGAGTTTAGTTAATCATATAACTTAAAAACTCCCACTCAAATTGACATCCCTCTGGTCATTCGAGTGTCACATGATCCAAATCCACCAACTCAAGTCCGATCATCACGTGAGTTGAGGTGGTTTCAATGGTCAACATCTTCATGTTGATCATATCTACTATATGACTCATGTTCGACCTTTCGGTCTCTTGTGTTCCGTGGCCATGTCTGTACATGCTAGGCTCGTCAAGTTTAACCCGAGTGTTCCGCACGTGCAACACTGGCTTGCACCCGTTGTATGCGAACGTAGAGTCTATCACACCCGATCATCACGTGGTGTCTCGAAACGACGAACTTTCGCAACGGTGCACACTCGGGGAGAACACAATTTTATCTTGAAATTTAAGTGAGGGATCACCTTATAATGCTACCGTCGTCCTAAGCAAAATAAGATGCATAAAAGGATTAACATCACAGGCAAATCATAAGTGACATGATATGGCCATGAACTTGTGCTTTTGATCTCCATCTCCAAAGCACCGGCATGATCTCCATCGTCACCGGCATGACACCATGATCTCCATCATCTTGATCTCCATCAACGTGTCGCCATGAGGTTGTCGCGCCGACTGTTGCTTCCATGACTATTGCTAACTCATAGCGATAAAGTAAAGCAAAACGGCGAAAATAATTAAAGACAACTCTATGGCTCCTGCCAGTTGCCGTACTCATCGACATGCAAGTCGTGATATTCTATACAACACATGATCATCTCATACATCACATATATCTCATCATGTAATTGGCCATATCACATCACAACATACCCTGCAAAAACAAGTTAGACGTCCTCTAATTGTTGTTGCAAGTTTTACGTGGCTGCTACGGGTATCTAGCAAGAACGATTCTTACCTACGCAAAAACCACAATGGTGATATAAAAATTGCTATTCAACCTTCTCAAGGACCGCCTTTGTCAAATCCGATCCGACTAAAGTGGGAGAAACAGACACCCGCTAGCCATCTTTATGGAGGGAACCGGTCTCTCGTAAGCGTACGAGTAATGTTGGTCCGAGCCGCTTCATCCCACAATACCGCCGAAACAAGAAAAGACCAAGGAAGGAAGCAATCTGAATATCAACGCCCACAAAACCCTTTTGTGTTCTACTCGAGATCTCATCTACGCATAGACCTAGCTCAGATGCCACTGATGGGGAACGTTGCATGGGAAACAAAAAATTTCCTACGCACACGCAAGATCTATCCATGGTGATGAGCATCTACGAGAGGGAGAGTGTATCTACATACCCTTGTAGATCGCTAAGCGGAAGCGTTAAGAAACGCGGTTGATGTAGTCGAACGTCTTCGCGATTCAAATAGCCGAGCGTCCCGCGATCCCATCACGATCCGTCCCGCGATTCAATCATGATCCGTCCCGCGATCAAATCATGAACCGTCTCGCGATCTTGATCACGGTCCTTCCGATCTAGCGCCGAACGGACGGCACCTCTGCGTTCAACACTCGTACAGCTTGATGACGCCTTCACCTCCTCGATCCAGCGAGCGATGGTGAAGTAGTAGACGAGTTCCAGCAGCACGACGGCGTGGTGATGGTGGTGAGGAACAATTTCTGCAGGGCTTCGCCAAGCACTACGGAGATTATGACGGGAGGAACTAGAGGGCTAGGGTTGCCGGCACACGGCTTGGGAAATCCTGATGTGTCCCGTGTGCTAGCCCTGCCCCTCTATTTATATGTTGAGCCTTGGGGTCTAAACTTAGAGAGAAAGCCTCCACAAGGTCGGTTTTGCCCGCACAAGGTCGGTTTGGCCAGCATGGAAAAAGTCCAACTCGGATTCCAGCATTACCGCGCACAAGCGGTAGTACCGCTCGTGAGCGGTAGTACCGCTTGAGCGGTAGTACCGCTTCACACAAGCGGTAGTACCGCTTACGCGGTAGTACTGCCTTTCCAGCGGTAGTACCGCTTAAGGCAGCAACAAAACTTCCTTTTGCACTTTCCAATACCTCGTGGGTTTTACCCCTTTGACCCATATAAAATGTTGCTGCACCCGAACACTTCGGTAAACATCCGGAACCCCTTCCGGTGAATTCCGGAACCCTTCCGAAGATTAAAACACTATTATCACATATATCAATATTTACCTCCGGACTCTTCTGGAGATCCTTGTCATGTCCGGGATCTTATCCGAGACTCCGAACAACCTTCGGTCACCAACACAATAACTCAACTATACTAATCGTCACCAAACGTTAAGTGTGTAGACCCTGCGGGTTCGAGAACTATGTAGACATGACCGAGACACCTCTACGGTCAATAACCAATAGCGGGACCTGGATGCCCATATTGGTTCCTACATATTCTACGAAGATCTATATCGGTCGAACCTCTATGTCAAGGATTCAGTTAATCCCGTATGTTGTTCCCTTTGTTCTTCGGTATGTTACTTGCCCGAGATTCGATCGTCGATATCCCTATACCTAGTTCAATCTCGTTACCGGCAAGTCTCTTTACTCGTTCCGTAATACAAGATCCCGTGGCTAACACTTAGTCACATTGCTTGCAAGCCTTATTGTGATGTTGTATTACCGAGTGGGCCCTGAGATACCTCTCCGTCACACGGAGTAACAAATCCCAGTCTTGATCCATACCAACCCAACAGACACCCTCGGAGATACCTGTAGAGCACCTTTATAGTCACCCAGTTACGTTGTGACGTTTGATACACACAAGGTATTCCTCCGGTGTCAGTGAGTTGCATGATCTCATGGTCATAGGAACATATACTTGACATGCAGAAAACTATAGCAATAAACTGACACGATCATATGCTATGTTTATAGTTTGGGTCTTGTCCATCACATCATTCTCCTAATGATGTGATCCCGTTATCAAATGACATCTCATGTCTATGGCTAGGAAACCTTGACCATCTTTGATCAACGAGCTAGTCTATTAGAGGCATACTAGGGACACAGTGTTGTCTATGTACCCACACATGTATTTGAGTTTCCAATCAATACAATTATATCATGGATAATAAACGATTATCATGAACAAGGAAATATGATAATAACTAAATTATTATTGCCTCTAGGGCATATTTCCAACAATCATGACCTAGAGAAAGTGAGGAATCTGAAATTGATTTTATCAGCTTTCGAGCAACTGTCAGGTCTTAAGATCAACTTCCATAAAAGTGAATTGTTTTTTTTTGGCGAGGCTCAGGACGAGGCACATCTGTACGCTGACCTGTTCGGATGCGGGTTGGGCCAGTTTCCAATCACATATTTGGGGATACCGATACACTACCGGAGACTCACAAATGCTGAATGGAAACACGTCGACGAGAGACTGTAAAAAAGATTAAGCTGTTGGAAAGGTAAACTGCTATCTCTAGGCGGAAGATTGGTCCTCATAAATTCAGTACTAAGCAATATGGTACTATATATGATTTCCTTCTTCCAGTTGCCGAAAGGAGTATTACATAGATTGGATTACTTCCGATCAAGATTCTTTTGGCAAGGAGATAGCGAGAGAAAGAAATATCGACTGGCTAAATGGAGTGTGGTTTTCCGTCCCAAAGACCAAGGTGGGTTGGGCATTCATGACCTTGAGGTTAAGAATAGGGCCTTCCTTGGCAAATGGTTGTTTAAGTTATTGACACATGATGGTGTATGGCAAACCCTCCTAAAGAGAAAATATGTGGGTTCAAAGGCGATATCCCAGGTATACTGGAAGCCCGGGGACTCTCACTTTTGGGCAGGCTTAATGGCTACGAAGAAATATTTCTTCCGCTATGGATCCTTCTCGATTAAGGACGGCTCGGAAATTAGATTCTGGGAGGATAAGTGGCTAGGTAATGCTTCACTCCGGGAACAATATCCAGCTATGTACAATACTGTGCGTCACAAGGGAGATACCATCGCCACTGTTTTGGAATCATTTCCGCCAATGTGACGTTTAGAAGAAATTTAATTGGACCGAGACTACAATCGTGGAACACTCTGCTTCAGCGGTTGTCCACGGTGGAATTGTCACAAGGGTCCGATGTGTTTCATTGGAATCTACATGGGAATGGACAATTCTCAGTGGAGTCCATGTACAGAGCTTTGCTCCAATCTGATGTGCTAGTTGATAATAACAAGAAGATTTGGAAGATGAAGATACCTGTCTTTGGAAGTTTTTTTTTCATGCTAATACGTGTCTCATTTTTTTACGATGGAATACGTGTCTCATTTATATCATAAGAATCATAGTTTAAATCATGCACAAGCCGACCTGGCAAAACTAAAAATACAACAGAACCACAAAAAAACAACAGTCAAGAAGTAAAATTACAATCAAGACCGAAGAATCATCTGAACTTGACACCAATGCCCATCACCTTTTACTACTTGTTGTAAACGCTGTAAGGGATTCAGTTCGCTAAAGCCGGGCAAGTGCCTCCTCTCTGAAAAACACCCATCACACTATGAAACCACCACAACAACCACCAAAGGAAAAAATAACGGATCACCTTCGCATTCAAGCTCGAAGCGGCTCCTTCCCTGACATGCAGCTTTACCAACGATGAAACCATTACCTATTGAGTCAGACCTGGGAAACACCCCAGACACGTCATCGAACTCCAGATTTGGCACTCGCACACGACGAAGACGTTGGAGGAGAAAACCACACCTGCCGTCCACGAACCACAACCCAGCACACGATCTACCATCTTCAGATGTTGTCGATGCAGACCACAATATGCATCCGGTCCTGTACTACCTCCCAAACTACGCATAGGCGCTGAAGCAGACGTCGTCGTAACGGCATAGCCCGAGGACATATGTCCACCACGAGGATGTCGCCGACGCCACACCATCCTTACTTGAATAGACTAATTTTTAAATCCATCCCCAACCATAGGACCGATCGCCTTGTCGGAGTAGGATCTAAAGAAACTTTATTCAGCGCTGCCACCGCCGCCGGCGAATCCAAGACGATGAACAACCTAAAAACCTAAACTACAAGAGTAAAAAACGATCCTCACTCATGGATCCGGCGACTCCCCCTCACCATCGACGATCGAGTTAGGCTTCAATGTCGCCGACGAGGATGTGAGCAGAGACTACCTGAGCACACATGGCAGGTTGCTGCGACGACCTGGGGCGGATGGGAAGGCGTGTTGCGTGTGGCTGTGATTTTTGGGAACAAAAGAAAGAAACGGACGCGGGGTCGAGAGGTGGGGACAAAGAGGGGATCAGATCCAACGGCTGGAGAGGGAAGGATCCGACGAGCGGGGTGCGACCGACCCAAATTTGGGCTGGTTGATTGGGGGCTAGTGTTGGCCTTATGTTTTTGAAATGAAAGGTACAGATAAACAAGAAAGAGCATTTTTTTTAGACAAACAAGAAAGAGCAATGTCCTTTGCAAAAAAAAAACACTTTGGGATGAGCAAAGACCGCGCTCCACTTGCTGGCTGTCTCCTCATAAGTTGACGATTCTGGGCCTAGGCCTAGCATGCGGCTTGCAGGCGATTCATGGACCCGGAAATCAGCCCATGCACCGTTGCATAGCGTTGAAACTTGGCAGGAAAAAACAGAGATACCCCTACAAAAAAAGAAAAAAACTGAAATTAAAATTGAGTGGAGATGCGAGGAACCGAACCCCGTGCCTCTATTCCGCATTGATTAGCGCTCTACCAATTGAGCTACATCCCGTTTCACATATGTATATTACAATAATTAAATACAATTAATATTAATTAACTAACTGCAATAAAAAAATAGACATAAATAAAATTAATATTAATCCTCCGTATAAAAATAAATGTCTTAAGCTTAGTATAATTTTGGTAAATGAAGAGAGTATATCCCAAAAAAAGCTTGAGTTTGTGTCCACGGAGACACGAAGTGATATAATCTTAGTTAAACGCCAAGCAAAGCATCATGCCCTTGAGCAGGCGTGGAAGCTATACATGCACGCAGGTATGCTGTACTTAAACTAATTTCTTCGTAATTAGCAAACAAAATAGTCCCAAATACTTACGATTAGCAAACAAGACCAGATCAGCCAGCGACGGGCACAAATTATGTACATTTGTGTATTCGCTTACTACCGATCACACAAGATCAGGTTGAGTACAAACGATGACATCGCAGAAAGTTGGAGTTTGTCCTAGACGCAGAAGCAAGCAGAGAGAGCACAAGGTACACAGTGCACATCAAACCATAGTACTTCCGACCTTCCAAAAGAACACAAAACTAACACTCGATCAGGATTTACACCAGCCTGTATTATTGATCTGGGTCTAACACGTCGCCCTACTACGTACTACTACATGCATCATATGCATGCGCAAAAAACTTCATTCAGCCGCTGGTCGGCTCCACAGCGTCAATGATGCTTGTCGTGGCCGAAGTAGGGCCGCCGTTGCCGCTGGACATTGATCTTCTCCTTGACACATTGTGGGCATTTTCCATGTTTGGGTGCAGCTTCAGTCGCTTGCGCGCCACGAAGCTTCGGCACGCCTGCTCGAGCTCCTTGGAGGAGTAGGCTACGGCCAGCTCCACCAGCGTGTGCACGGTGGATTCGGTGATGAAGTCATGCAGTCTGATCGCGCATTTGAGCTTCAGCCGGTCCATGAGGTAGTAGTCGGCGGCCTCGAGCAGCCGCAGCGTCACGTAGTACAATCGATGACATCGCAGAAAGTTGGAGTTTCTCCTAGACGCAGTTTCTCCTAGACGCAGAAGCAAGCAGAGAGAGCAAAAGGTACACAATGCAATGGCGACTGCCCTCTCGCGCGTGGCGCCGCCGCCGCCTTGATCTCCTTGCTCCGGCCTGCTCCGCGGCTGGCGAGCCCAGATCCGGCACCCCCGCGACACGCTCTCGCCTCTCCTCCAGTCTCCCTCTCAGTTCGTTCGCCGCCATGGCTCCCCACGCTCTGACGTCGGCGGCCGCCGCGGCCTCTCCTGCGCTCATGCCGGTGTCCTCCCCGCCTCGTCGACGGGGGCCGCGCCGGCATCCTTGGCGCCTCCTGCCGGCGCCACCTCCGCTACGACGACGGAGGACGCCCCGCCCTCCCTGGCTCCTCCTGCTGGTGCCATCCCCGCTGCCGCGCCGGCATCATTGGCGCCTCCTGCCGGCGCCACCTCCGCTACGACGACGAAGGACGCCCCGCCCTCCCTGGCTCCTCCTGCTGGTGCCATCCCCGCTGCCGCGCCGGCATCATTGGCGCCTCCTACCGGCGCCACCTCCGCTACGACGACGAAGGACGCCCCGCCCTCCCTGGCTCCTCCTGCTAGTGTCATCCCCACTGCGTCGAGGGAGGCCGTCTCAGCCTGTCAGCCGCCGCTTTCTGAGGACGGCTCCACGGCGGCCCCTCTTGCCTCCCGCAAGACCGCCCCGGCCTTGTGGGGACGTTTACAACCGCCGCGGCCCTCCACCACCGAGACACGGGCCAGTTCCGATCAGTGCCTGGCGACTCCGACGCCTGCGACGCCGCCCGTCGTTGCTGCTGGAAACGACTATCTTCGTGGCGCTCTCGCCGTTGGCTCCAATTCAGCTGCAGCCCTCCCGCCGCCGCCGGGGACACTGCCCCCTCCTCCGTTCAGGCCGGTGTGCCTCTCCCTCAAGAAAAAAGTGCGCCCAGCTGCGCCTATGTCCACCAGGCAGATTCCCACTCCAAACAAGCAAGGTGCGCGGTCGTGGGCTACGATTGTCGCTGGCACTCCTCACCCTTCAACCCTGCTCCCGTCGACTGACGTGATTCATGTCAATGACGTCTGCCACGCTGATAAAGCACTGCTCCTGCGTGAGGGCCTACAAGCCGACCTCGACGCAGCTGTTGTGCCGTTGAAGGAGGAGGCCTCCAAACTCCATCAGTGGATATTGCGCGCGTCTTCTTTCATGGAGAGGATCGAGGTCGTGTTAGGTCACTTTGAGGCTCTCTTACCATTGTCCCCTGGTGGTCGCTCGACTTGTCCCACCAAAGGTTGCATCCCCTCTCTTGGGGAGGATCTTCTTGCTGCAACTCTCTCGTCTGGACCAAGGGACATTGATTCGCGGTATGATCCTATGCCTGATGAAGCATCGGCATCACATCCTATTGATTGGTGTGATAAGGTGGACCCTGTTGTTCCTTGCTCGGAGGAGCCGCTTGGTCTCTACACAGAACACATGATGGGGACCTTCGACACGCCCAGGGTTGAGGGGGACCCGCAAGTTGACTCTATGTGCTTGGAGGCTACGCTCTGGACCCCATGCCCTGGAGGCTCCTCCTTGTCTTCCATGATGTCCCTTGCACGTCCGATGCCGGGTCCAGAGGAGCCGCTTGGCCTCAACGCGCCAAACATTCTGGTGGGGCCTATAGTTGAGGTGTGCAATGTTGTTGCGAAGGTGGCGCAATCTGAAGCTGCATCATTATCTCTGGAGGATTTTCTCAGCAAGGTTACTTGCCCGCTTCCACAACCTCTGCTGGGGACCCCGGTGCCTTCGCAGGGGGAGAAAAATGGCGGCCGATGGAGTGGGCGTCTGGATAAGAAGAACAAGACGTGCAACATTCCAACATCCACTAGTAGGAAAACCCCCATTTGTCCCGGTTCGTAAGGGCCTTTTGTCCCGGTTCCGGAACCGGGACTAAAGGGTCGGGACTAAAGCCCAAAACCTTTAGTCCCGGTTGGCTTACGAACCGGGACTAAAGGCCCTCCACGTGGCTGGTGCTGGGAGCCCAGGCAGGAGGACCTTTAGTCCCGGTTGGTAACACCAACCGGGACCAAAAGGCACTGGGGTTTTTGTTTTTGTTTTTGTTTTTTTCAAATGGGGGGGGGGGGGTGTGTTTGGAGGGTTAATTTAGGGTTTCATATTGTGTTAGCTAGCTAATAGAGAGAAGTGTCCCGATCATCATCATCATAGTCATCTAACCAACCATACTTAATTGTTCTTAGAACTACTCGTTATCATAATAACAAGTCATACTCGATCATCATCATCATAGTCATCTAACCAACCATACTTAATTGTTCTTAGAACTACTCGTTATCATAATAACAAGTCATACTAGATCATCATCACCATAGTCATCTAACCAACCATACTTAATTGTTCTTAGCACATGATCATGAGTATTAGCTAGGACCTAACTACCCGGCCTCTCTTAGGTAAAATAGCATAAAACAAGATAGGCCCTGACTCTCCATTATGGAGAATGGAGATTATCCTGTCTCCAATTCTTGCACGTCGCACAATGTTGCTTCCAAGTAGCTCCCTACGATCGACCATACAGTTTTTCCAATCTTTGATTGTCATGTCTTCATCGGTTTTAGAAATCCGGTATGGACAACAGTGATGCATATGATGACCTGGTGGCAGTAAGCTCATAACATCAAGGTGACCTTTCGGAAACATCAGATGAGGCACACAATCATTCGGGATTTTCTGTTGAAAAACATAGTAATAACTTCGTAGTTAGCAATGTAGTTTAGTTTTAAAAATAATTTATGCAAAAGATGCACGGATGTCGTAATAGTAAAAAATCTTACCATGCGATCTCCATGGACGTTACCGTAGTTCAACACGTGCACTAGTGGCACGTATTGACCATAATGTGTAGGAGTTTGATAATAGGTATTGTAATTCTGAAGATCATTAATAAATGCGATAAGATGATTTTTCTCCTGACAAGTTAATTCTGCGCCATCGGTGTAGTAGGTTCTGTCTACCATCTTCCGTACATTTTTTGAAGAATGAAAATAAGCTGTCAATGGAAATAAGCTGTCAACTATTTTGAAATAAACAATATAAATTACATAATAAATATGTTTAACAAACTCACAAGGAGGCAGAATCGGAATCATAATAAATATGGTTGAGAAACTCACATAATGGTAGAACTGGAGGTGTCTGCACATCGACCCAGATGTCGATATTACCTTCAATTTCATCTTCCGGACGAATATCAAAGGTGATAAGCATATTAGGCTCAAATGCATAATCCTTGCATAGTGCTTGCCAACTTTTGCATTCAAAATAGGAGTAGGTGTCTGCATTGTACAATTTTACGGCAAAAGTATAACCATGCTCGGTCCTCAAGTGAACTATCTTTACCTCCATACTTTCTTTAGTATTGAAACCAATCTTATCCAAGACATATCTTCTTGCATGGCAGGGGATACGCTAGTAGAATAGTAAAAAATTAAAATTATAAGTTGAAGCAAAAGAAGCAGAAGTCATGCTTAATTACGAAAAAAGACTTGTCGTTGTGACTTACTGTATCCACTTCGAAGGTCTCATCCAGCACGATGCTGAAGCGCCTACCATCAACTAGGTGAGTCGTGTCGCACAGACCGCGCTCGTCTTCGCAGTATTCGCACATACCCAATTCCCTTTCGCTATCGTCGTCAGACATTTCCTATGTTCATAGTTGAAACATTTAAAATCGATCGAAGGCAACTACCAGGAAACTGATCAACACACAGATCACTATTACTCAAAATATGCAACGGGTTGACTTTAGGTCTGTCGAGTCTTTGCTTCCTAAACTCTCATCTCACGTATATGGTGGGCACTCCCTCTGATATTGCGACCGTCGGTGATGGTGGCTCCTCCATTCGTCCCCGAGTGCATTACACCAAAATGTCTAGCACACGGGAACGAAGGAGAAGCGACCCCCACGACAACAGTCGGGATTCTTCCTCTCTCATATATATATATATATATATATATATATATATATATATATATATATATATATATATATATATATATATATATATATATATATATGGTGGACACACAAGGAGCCGAAACAGACCTGAAGTCAACCCGTTCCATATATCGAGCAATGACATAGAAAAAATTCCCTATGTTTTGCCGGAATGACTGGCAAATCACAAGCACTCGATATTAACTAATACATCATCCCGAACAATCCAGTTAATGCATCATCAAATATTAACTAATACATCTCGAATATTATCATATAAGATCACTAATACAGATCGAATATCCTAGAATCCAAAGTGGAGGACGGTGAACTAGGTTCACTAGCGGTCTCTGAGTCGCCGGCGGTGGACACCCAAAGATAAGGAACCATCACGGGATCATAACTCGGGTGAGATCCCTGAAGAATCTGCCAGGTATTGTCGAACCGGGCGTCCAACGCCGCCATGTAGCGACGGACGTGCTCGTCCTCCTCCCTGACACGGCGACGTACCACCTCCGCGGGGGCCCGCTCCCTCCGCACCGAAAGTGGCCCGCGTGACCGCCACCACAGAAGCTCCAGGTCGACGACGAGACCTGGATTCCTCACCAACCTCCGAGCCCGGGAAGGTAGCACCTCCCAGTGCCAGCCCGGCGGAGCCCAGTCCCGGACATGGCGCCTATCAAGCAGGCTCTCGCGGACCACTCGACGACGAGGATGAGGGCCGGGCATCGTCGACGTCGAGACAAATTCCTATGAGAACGTTTTCTTATCGTTTAATCACTAATTTTTCATAAAACCAAATTTTTTTCTGTAATCTAACATACACATACTAATTTTTTCCTAAGACTCCTAATAATTTTAACTTAGAGTTACATGCATCCATATAGTTACATCCATCCATGCATACACATACATATATACATGGACCAAAAACTGCTATGAACAAAAAAATATTCTATGAACAAAAAAAAACATCATATGAACATGACTAAAAAATTCATCATATCAAAAATAAGTATAGCATTTTGGTGTGACAATGATCACATCTATTTTTTTTTTGACCAAAAAATGCTATGAACATATACATAAACATAAACATAAACATTATAAAAAAAAGGCCGGGGCGGCGCGGCGGCTCACAGCGGGGCTCGGGCGACGACGGGGCAGGGTCGCGGGGTCGGGGGCGAGGACGCCGACGGCGACGACGGGGCAGCGGCGCGGCCGGCGACGGCGGGGACGGTCCGGGGCAGGGGCGCGGCCGGGCTGATCGGGGGCGGGGCAGGGGCGCGGGCTCGGGGAAGGGGCGACGGCGACGGCAGGGGCGGGCCGGGGGCAGGGGCGCGGGCGACGGTGACGACGGCGACGGCGACGGCGGGGGCGGCCCGGGGGCAGGGGCGCGGGCGACGGTGACGACGGCGACGGCGACGGCGGGGGCGGCGGACGGCGTCGGGGCAGCCTGGCGGCGTCGATGTGCTCGGCGTCGTCGGGGGCAAATGGTAGATGAAATCTGAAATTTTTCACAAGTGTTGCTTATATACACACACCTTTAGTCCCGGTTGGTGGCACCAACCGGGACCAATGCCTCCCTTTGGTCCCGGTTGGTGCCACCTGTTGGAAATATGCCCTAGAGGCAATAATAATTTAGTTATTATCATATTTCCTTGTTCATGATAATTGTTTATTATCCATGCTATAATTGTATTGACTGGAAACTCAAATACATGTGTGGGTACATAGACAACACTGTGTCCCTAGTAAGCCTCTAGTTGACTAGCTCGTTGATCAAAGATGGTTAAGGTTTCCTAGCCATTGACATGAGATGTCATTTGATAACGGGATCACATCATTAGGAGAATGATGTGATGGACAAGACCCAAACTGTAAACGTAGCATTTGATCGTGTCAGTTTATTGCTATTGTTTTCTGCATGTCAAGTATCTGTTCCTTTGACCATGAGATCATGCAACTCACTGCCACCGGAGGAATACCTTGTGTGTATCAAACGTCACAACGTAACTGGGTGACTATAAACATGCTCTACAGGTATCTCCGAGGGTGTCTGTTGGGTTGGCATGGATCAAGACTGGGATTTGTTACTCCGTGTGACGGAGAGGTATCTCAGGGCCCACTCGGTAATACAACATCACTATAAGCCTTGCAAGCAATGTGACTAAGGTGTTAGCCACGGGATCTTGTATTACGGAACGAGTAAAGAGACTTGCCGGTAACGAGATTGAACTAGGTATAGAGATACCGACGATCGAATCTCGGGCAAGTAACATACCGAAGAACAAAGGGAACAGCATACGGGATTAAATGAATCCTTGACATAGAGGTTCGACCGATATAGATCTTCGTAGAATATGTAGGAACCAATATGGGCATCCAGGTCCCGCTATTGGTTATTGACCGTAGAGGTGTCTCGGTCATGTCTACATAGTTCTCGAACCCGCAGGGTCTACACACTTAACGTTTGGTGACGATTAATATAGTTGAGTTATCGTTGGTGACCGAAGGTTGTTCGGAGTCTCGGATAAGATCCCGGACATGATGAGGATCTCCAGAAGAGTCCGGAGATAAAGATTGATATATGTGATAATGGTGTTTTGATCTCCGGAAAGGGTTCCGGAATTCACCGGAAGGGGTTCCGGATGTTCACCGAAGTGTTCGGGTGCAGCAACACTTTATATGGGCCAAAGGGGTATAGCCCACGAGGTATTGGAAAGTGCAAAAAGGAGTTTTGCTGCTGCCTTAAGCAGTAAGGCAGTACTGCCGCTTAAGCGGTACTACCGCTTGTGTGAAGCGGTACTACCGCTCAAGCGGTACTACCGCTTGGATGAAGCGGTACTACCTCTCAAGCGGTACTACCGCTCCCGAGCGGTACTACCGCTTGTGCGCGGTGCGGCAGGGATCCGAGTTGGACTCTTTCCTTGCGGGCCAAACCGACCTTGTGCGGGCAAAACCGACCTTGTGGAGGCTTTTTGTCCAAGTTTAGACCCCAGGGCTCAACATATAAATAGAGGGGCATGGCTAGCACACGAGAGACATCAGGATTTCCCAAGCCGTGTGCCGGCAACCCTAGGCCTCTAGTTCCTCCGTCATAATCTCCGTAGTGCTTGGCGAAGCCCTGCAGAGATTGTTCCTCACCACCATCACCACGCCGTCGTGCTGCTGGAACTCATCTACTACTTCACCATCGCTCGCTGGATCGAGGAGGTGAAGGCGTCATCAAGCCGTACGTGTGTTGAACGCGGAGGTGCCGTCCGTTCGGCACTAGATCAGAAGGACCGTCATCAAGATCGCGGGGCGAATCATGATGGGACTGCGGGACGGATCGTGATGGAATCGCGAGACGGATCGTGATGGGATCGCGGGGCGCTCGGCGATTTGAATCGCGAAGACGTTCGACTACATCAACCGCGTTTCTTAACGCTTCCGCTTAGCGATCTACAAGGGTATGTAGATACAATCTCTCTCTCGTAGATGCTCATCACCATGGATAGGTCTTGCGTGTGCGTAGGAAAATTTTTGTTTCCCATGCAACGTTCCCCAACAGTGGCATCTGAGCTAGGTCTATGCGTAGATGAGATCTCGAGTAGAACACAAAGGAGTTGTGGGCGTGGGTGTATACATATTGCTTGCCGTTACTAGTTGATACTTGATTCGGCGGTATTGTGAGATGAAGCGGCCTGGACCGACATTACGCGTACGCTTACGCGAGACTGGTTTCACCGCTGCGTACACTTGTTGCATAAAGGTGACTGGCGGGTGTCTGTCTCTCTCACTTTAGTTGAATCGGTTCAATGAAGAGGGTTCTTTTAGAAGATCAAAAAGCAATCACTACACCACGTTGTGGTTTTGCGTAGGTAAGAATCGTTCTTGCTAGATACCCGTAGCAGCCACGTAAAACTTGCAACAACAATTAGAGGACGTCTAACTTGTTTTTGCAGGGTATGTTGTGATGTGATATGGCCAATTACATGATGAGATATATGTGATGTATGAGATGATCATGTGTTGTATAGAATATCACGACTTGCATGTCGATGAGTACGGCAACTGGCAGGAGCCATAGAGTTGTCTTTAATTATTTTCGCCGTTTTGCTTTACTTTATCGCTATGAGTTAGCAATAGTCGTGGAAGCAACAGTCGGCGAGACAACTTCATGGCGACACGTTGATGGAGATCAAGATGATGGAGATCATGGTGTCATGCCGGTGACGATGGAGATCATGCCGGTGCTTTGGAGATGGAGATCAAAAGCACAAGTTCATGGCCATATCATGTCACTTATGATTTGCATGTGATGTTAATCCTTTTATGCATCTTATTTTGCTTAGGACGACGGTAGCATTATAAGGTGATCCCTCACTTAAATTTCAAGATAAAATTGTGTTCTCCCCGAGTGTGCACCGTTGCGAAAGTTCGTCGTTTCGAGACACCACGTGATGATCGGGTGTGATAGACTCTACGTTCGCATACAACGGGTGCAAGCCAGTGTTGCACGTGCGGAACACTCGGGTTAAACTTGACGAGCCTAGCATGTACAGACATGGCCTCGGAACACAAGAGACCGAAAGGTCGAACATGAGTCATATAGTAGATATGATCAACATGGAGATGTTCACCATTGAAACCACCTCAACTCACGTGATGATCGGACTTGAGTTGGTGGATTTGGATCATGTGACACTCGAATGACCGGAGGGATGTCAATTTGAGTGGGAGTTTTTAAGTAATATTATTAACTAAACTCATTATCATGAACATAGTCAAAATGTCTTTGCAAATTATGTTGTAGATTACTAGCTCGCGCTGTAGCTCCCTTATATTTTTATAGATGTTCGTAGAGAAATAGAGTTGAAAGATGATGGTAGCAATAATGCGGACTGGGTCCGTGATCTGAGGATTGTCCTCATTGCTGCACAGAAGGCTTATGTCCTTAATGCACCACTCGGTGCGCCACCCCCTCTGACGTCATCTGTAGATGTTGTGAACATCTGACAGGCACGTTTTGATGACTACTTGATAGTTCAGTGCGTCATGCATTACGGCTTAGAATTGAGGCTCCAAAACGTTTTGAACGTCACGGAACATATGAGATGTTCTAAGAGCTGAAATTGTGATCTCAGGCTCTTGCCCGTGTTAAGAGGTATGAGACCTCCAACAAGATTCTTTGCCTGCAAGATGAAGGAGAATAGCTCAATCGTTGAGCATATACTCAGATTGTCTGGGTGCTACAATCGCTTGAATCGAGTGGGGGTTGATCTTCCAGATAAGATAGTGATTGATATAGTTCTCCAAGTCACTGTCACTAAGCTACTAGAGCTTCGTGATGAACTATAAAATGCCAGGGATAGAAATAATGATCCCTGATCTATTCGCGATGTTTGACACCGCGAAGGTAGAAATCAAGAAGGAGCATCAAGTGTTGATGGTTAGTAAAACCACTAGTTTCGAGAAGGGCAAGGGCAAGGAGGGATACTTCATGGATGGCAAGCCAGTTGCTGCTCCAGTGAAGAAACCCAAGGTTGAACCCAAACCCGAGACTAAGTGCTTCTATTATGAGGGGAACGGTCGCTGAAGCGGAACAACCCTGGATACTTGGTAGATAAGAAGGCTGGCTACGTCGACAGAAATATATTTGATATACGTGTTATTGATGTGTACCTTACTAGTGCTCCTAGTAGCACCTGGGTATTGGATACCGGTTCGGTTGCTAAATGTTAGTAACTCGAAATAAAAGCTACGGAATAAAAGGAGACTAGATAAGGGTGAGGTGACGATGAGTGTTGGAAATGTTTCCAAGGTTGATGTGATCACCATCGCACGCTCTCTCTACTTTCGAGATTAGTGATGAACCTAAATAAATGTTATTTGGTGTTTGCGTTGAGCATGAACGTGATTAGATCATGTTTATTGCAATACGGTTATTCATTTAAGTTTGAGAATAATGGTTATTCTCTTTACATGAATAATACCTTTAATGGTCATACACCCAATGAGAATGGTTTATTAAATCTTGATCGTAGTGATACACATGTTCATAATATTGATGCCAAAAGATACAAAGTTAATGATGATAGTACCACATACTTGTGGCACTGCCGCTAAATGTCATATTGGTGTAAAACGCATGAAGAAACTCCATGCTGATGGATCTTTGGACTCATTCGATTTCGAATCGGTTGAGACATGCGGACCATGCCTCATGGGCAAGATGACTAAGACCCCGTTTTCCGGCTTGATGGAACGGGCAATTGACTTATTGGAAATGATACATGTTGATGTATACGGTCCAATGAGTGTTGTAGCGTGCGGTGGATATCATTATTTTCCTACCTTCACTGATGATTTGAGTAGATATGGGGATATTTACTTAATGAAACACAAGTCTGAAATGTTTGAAAAGTTCAAACAAATTCAGAGTGAAGTTTTGAAATCATCTTGACAAGAAGATAAAATGTCTACGATATGATCATGGAGGAAAATATCTGAGTTATGAGTTTGGTATACAACTGAAGACAATGTGGAAGTTGTTTCACAACTCACGCCACCTGGAACACCATAGTGTGATGGTGTGTCCGAACGTCATAGTCGTGCTCTATTGGATATGGTGCGTACTATGATGTCTCTTATCGATTTGCCACTATCGTTTTGGGGTTATGCATTAGAGACAACTACATTCACTTTAAAAGGGGGCACCATCTAAGTCCGTTGAGATGACACCGTATGAATTTTGGTTTGGTAGAAACCTAAGCTGTCATTTCTTAATGTTTGGGGCTGCGACGCTTATGTGGAAAAGGTTTTCAACCTGATGAGCTCGAACCCAAAGCAGACAAATGCATCTTCATAGAATACCCTAACATGACAGTTGGGTAAACCTTCTACCTCAGATCCAAGCACAAAGTGTTTGTTGCTAAAACGGGTCCTTTCTCGAGAAAGAGTTTCTCTCGAAAGAATTGAGTGGGAGGAAGATAGAACTTGATGGGGTTGTTGAACCTTTGTTTCAACCAGAGAGTAGCGCAGCGCAGAAAGTTGTTGCTGGGCAGCCTGCGTTAGTTGAACAGGAAGTTAATGATGATGATCATGAAGCTTCGGATCAAGTTACTATCGAACCTCGTAGGTCGACAAGGACGCGTACTACTCCTGAGTGGTACGGCAACCCTGTCTTAGAAGTCATGTTGTTGGACAACGATGAACCTACGAGCTATGGAGAAGCGATGATGGACCCGGATTCCGAGAAATGGTTAGAGGCCATGAAATCCGAGATATGATCCATGTAAGAAAACAAAGTATGGGCTTTGGAAGTATTACCTGAAGGGCAAAAGGCCATGGATCTTTAAGAGGAAGACGGACGTGGACGGTAATGTCACCGTCTATAAAGCTCGACTTGTGGCAAAGGGTTTTTCACAAGTTCAAGAAGTTGACTACGATGAGACTTTCTCACCCGTAGCGATGCTAAAGTCTGTTGGAATTATGTTAGCAGTTGCTGCATTTTTTCGATTATGAAATCTGGCAGATGGATGTCAAAACAAAGTTTCCTTAACGGTTTCCGTGAGGAAAGGTTGTATGTGATACAACCAGAAGGTTTTGTGAGTCCTAAGGATGCTAAAAAGTATGCAAACTCCAACGATCCTTCTATGGACTGGAGCAAGCATCTCGGAGTTGGAATATACGCTTTGATGAGGTGATCAAAGTTTTTGAGTCTATACAAAGTTTATTAGAAACTTGTATTTACAATAAAGTGAGTGGGAGCACTATAGAATTTCTGATAAGTATATGTGGATGACATATTGTTGATCGGAAATGATGTAGAATTTCTGTAAAGCATAAAGGGTTGTTTGAAAAGGAGTTTTTTCAAAGGAAGACCTGGAATGAAGCTACTTAAATATTGGGCATCAAGATCTATAGAGATAGATCAAGACGTCTGATAAGACTTTCAATGAGTACATACCTTGACAAGATTTTGAAAGAGTTCAAAATGGGTCAGTCAAAGAAAGAGTTCTTGCCTGATTTGTAAGGTATGGAGTTGAGTAAGACTCAAAGCTCGACCACGGCAGAAGAGAGAGAAAGGACGAAGGTCGTCCCCTATGCCTTAGCCATAGGCTCTGTATAGTATGCCATGCTGTGTACCGCACCTGTGTGTGCCTTGCCATGAGTCTGTCAAGGGGTACAAGAGTGGTCCAGGAGTGGATCACTGGACAGCGGTCAAGATTATCCTTAGTAACTAGAGGACTAAGGAAATATTTCTCGATTATGGAGGTGATAAAGAGTTCGTCGTAAAGGGTTACATCGATGCAAGCTTTGACACCTATCCGGATGACTCTGAGTAGCAATCTGGATACGTATAGTGGAGTAGCCATTTGGAATAGCTCCAAGTGGAGTGTGGTAGCAGTGTCTACAATATGACATATAGATTTGCAAAAGAACACACGGATCTGAATGTTGCAGACCGTTGACTAAAGACCTCTCTGACATGCAAAGCATGATCGAACCCCAAAACTCATTGGGTGTTAGATTCATAGCAATGTAAATCACATGGTGATGTGAACTAGATTATTGACTCTAGTGCAAGTGGGAGACTGTTCGAAATATGCCCTAGAGGCAATAATAATTTAGTTATTATCATATTTCCTTGTTCATGATAATTGTTTATTATCCATGCTATAATTCTATTGATTGGAAACTCAAATACATGTGTGGGTACATAGACAACACTATGTCCTTAGTAAGCCTCTAGTTAACTAACTCGTTGATCAAAGGATGGTAAAAGGTTTCCTGGCCATTGACATGAGATGTCATTTGATAACGGGATCACATCATTAGGAGAATGATGTGATGGACAAGACCCAAACTATAAACATAGCATTTGATCGTGTCAGTTTATTGCTATAGTTTTCTGCATGTCAAGTATCTGTTCCTATGACCATGAGATCATGCAACTCACTGACACCGGAGGAATACCTTGTGTGTATCAAACGTCACAACGTAACTGGGTGACTATAAAGATGCTCTACAGGTATCTCCGAGGGTGTCTGTTGAGTTGGCATGGATCGAGACTGGGATTTGTTACTCCGTGTGACGGAGAGGTATCTCAGGGCCCACTCGGTAATACAACATCACTATAAGCCTTGCAAGCAATGTGACTAAGGTGTTAGCCACGGGATCTTGTATTACGGAATGAGTAAAGAGACTTGCCGGTAATGAGATTGAACTAGGTATAGAGATACCGACGATCGAATCTCGGGCAAGTAACATACCGAAGAACAAAGGGAACAGCATACGGGATTAAATGAATCCTTGACATAGAGGTTCGACCGATATAGATCTTCGTAGAATATGTAGGAACCAATATGGGCATCCAGGTCCCGCTATTGGTTATTGACCGTAGAGGTGTCTCGGTCATGTCTACATAGTTCTCGAACCCGCAGGGTCTACACAATTAACGTTTGGTGACGATTAATATAGTTGAGTTATCGTTGGTGACCGAAGGTTGTTCGGAGTCTCGGATAAGATCCCGGACATGATGAGGATCTCCGGAAGAGTCCGGAGATAAAGATTGATATATGTGATAATGGTGTTTTGATCTCCGGAAAGGGTTCCGGAATTCACCGGAAGGGGTTCCGGATGTTCACCGAAGTGTTCGGGTGCAGCAACACTTTATATGGGCCAAAGGGGTATAGCCCACGAGGTATTGGAAAGTGCAAAAAGGAGTTTTGCCGCTGCCTTAAGCAGTAAGGCAGTTCTGCCGCTTAAGCGGTACTACCGCTTGTGTGAAGCGGTACTACCGCTCAAGCGGTACTACCGCTCCCGAGCGGTACTACCGCTTGTGCGCGGTGCGGCAGGGATCCGAGTTGGACTCTTTCCTTGCGGGCCAAACCGACCTTGTGCGGGCAAAACCGACCTTGTGGAGGCTTTTTGTCCAAGTTTAGACCCCAGGGCTCAACATATAAATAGAGGGGCAGGGCTAGCACACGAGAGACATCAGGATTTCCCAAGCCGTGTGCCGGCAACCCTAGCCCTCTAGTTCCTCCGTCATAATCTCCGTAGTGCTTGGCGAAGCCCTGCAGAGATTGTTCCTCACCACCATCACCACGCCGTCGTGCTGCTGGAACTCATCTACTACTTCACCATCGCTCGCTGGATCGAGGAGGTGAAGGCGTCATCAAGCCGTACGTGTGTTGAACGCGGAGGTGCCGTCCGTTCGGCACTAGATCAGAAGGACCGTGATCAAGATCGCGGGGCGAATCATGATGGGACTGCAGGACGGATCGTGATGGAATCGCGAGACGGATCGTGATGGGATCGCGGGACGCTCGGCGATTTGAATCGCGAAGACGTTCGACTACATCAACCGCGTTTCTTAACGCTTCCGCTTAGCGATCTACAAGGGTATGTAGATACAATCTCTCTCTCGTAGATGCTCATCACCATGGATAGGTCTTGCGTGTAAGTAGGAAAAATTTTGTTTCCCATGCAACGTTCCCCAACACCACCAACCGGGACCAAAGGTCTCTTTTCGTCAGCCCAAAGGGCGGGAAATAGGGACCTTTTGTCCCGGTTGGTGGCACCAACCGGGACCAAAGGGGGCATTGGTCCCGGTTGGTGGCACCAACTAGGACCAAAGGTAGGCATTGGTCCCGGTTGGTGGAACCAACCGGGACCAATGGCCTGCGCCTGGCACCGCCGCGGTGCGGTTGGATGTTTAGTCCCACCTCGCTAGCTGAGAGGCTTCGGCACTTGTTTATAAGCGCGGTTGCGCCATCTCTCTCGAATTCCTCTGAACTGCAGACTGCGGGCCTAATCTCACCCTGCTATGCATGTTGGCCTACTGGGCCTGTTGCAGGCCTGAATCCTGGCCCATCTAGCTGGGTTCCTAGTCGTATTCAGGCCGTGCTGGCCCAGTAGGTGGCATTTTTTCTGTTTTTTTTTCTTTTTTGCTTTATTTTTTTTTGTTTCTACTTACAGTTTTTCAGTGATTCCTTTTGCTTTTAGGTCACAAAAATTATAAAATTTCTGTTAGTGCCTTTAGTTTTCAAATTTGAATAGTTTAAATTAGAATTTTTTTAAATTTGTGTGAATCAGTAGTTTGTGAATAACTTTACTAAAAAAATAGATTTTTGAGTGATTCTTTTTCCTGCTATTTAATGTTACTGTGTTTTATCATTATATTCAATTTGGTAAGTTTTAGGTTATTTTAAATGTCTGTTTTAATCAAAAACAGATTTGATTATTTTAGTTTGCTATTAAAGTTTCTAACAAAAAATTTCTTCATGAAAATTCTTTTTGCTATTAATGTTTTGAACAAAAAATACTTTGATAATTTTAGTTGCATAATTTGTATATACTTATAGTTTCAAAAATACTAGAGGTTTATAAAAGCTTTTTAGTTGATTATTTTTTGAACTTCATTTGGTATTTTTTTGAACTCATCTGTTACAAAGGGATTTCATTTTTTTGAACTTATTTGAACTCCAGCCTTTTTGTGTGTTCAAAATGCACCATTCAAATCCACATCATCAATTTTCAACCCTTTCTGACTTCATTTCCTTTTTTCCATGCATTTACTGATTTTTTTTGAGCTAAATAACCCTGAAATTGAAAAGCACTACAAATGAACTCTGAAAAGGTTGAAAGTTGGCATGGTATCATCATTTCACCCGCATAGCATGTGCTAAAAAGTTGAGAGGGTTACGGCAAAAACTGGATGCACTTCGTGTACAAAATGGACAATCTCTTTCGAAGTATCAGGGTTTCGGACGAAAACTCATCTGTTACAAAGGGATTTCATTTTTTTGAACTTATTTGAACTCCAGACTTTTCGTGTGTTCAAAATGCACCATTCAAAGCCACATCGTCAATTTTCAAACCTTTCTGACTTCATTTCCTTTTTTTCATGCATTTACTGATTTTTTTGAGCTAAATGGCCCTCAAATTAAAAAGCACTACAAATGAACTCTGAAAAGGTTGAAAGTTGGCATGGTATCATCATTTCACTCACATAGCATGTGCTAAAAAGTTGAGAGGGTTACGGCAAAAACTGGATGCACTTCGTGTACAAAACGGACAATCTCATCCGAAGTATCGGGGTTTCGGACGAAAACTCATCTCTTACAAAGGGATTTAATTTTTTGAACTTATTTGAACTCCATACTTTTTGTGTGTTCAAAATGCACCATTCAAAGCCACATCATCAATTTTCAACCCTTTCTGACTTCATTTGGTATTTTTCATGCACTTACTGATTTTTTTGAGCTAAATAACCCTGAAATTGAAAAGCACTTCAAATGAACTCTGAAATGGTTGAAAGTTGGCATGGTATCATCATTTCACCCGCATAGCATGTGCTAAAAAGTTGAGAGGGTTACGGTAAAAACTGGATGCACTTCGTGTACAAGATGGACAATCTCTTTCGAAGTATCAGGGTTTCGGACGAAAACTCATCTGTTACAAAGGGATTTCATTTTTTTTGAACTTATTTCAACTCCAGACTTTTTGTGTGTTCAAAATGCACCATTCAAAGCCACATCATCAATTTTCAACCCTTTCTGACTTCATTTCCTTTTTTTCATGCATTTACTGATTTTTTGAGCTAAATGGCCCTGAAATTGAAAAGCACTACAAATGAACTCTGAAAAGGTTGAAAGTTGGCATGGTATCATCATTTCACCCGCATAGCATGTGCTAAAAAGTTGAGAGGGTTATGGCAAAAACTGGATGCACTTCGTGTACAAAATGGACCATCTCAGCTACTCATCACTAGAGAAGAAAGTGATGACAATGAAGCCGATCACATCCCAGAGTGGGATCTTGGGGTATAAAACTTTTTATTCGCGTGTGTCCCTTGCTTATTGCGCCGTAACCATGGACAATCTTCATCACATACATCACAATGCTTCAGGAAGCTTGCTCACATCATACTAAATATTCTTACACACAAACCGTACTTAAACAGGGACATAATAGAAATAATAGTTCAGATATCCATTACAGAAAGTACTGCATAATTGAAGATACCAATCCTACTCTTCTGGATTGCAAACACTACTCGTCCGGATCAGGAGACCCCCAAGCACTACATAATAGAGATAAAAGTGTTTGCCATTGCAAACACTACTCGTCGTCCGGATCAGAATACCCCCAAGTAGGAGACCCATGGGGCACTGGTGGTGGTACTAGCGGTACGAGGTGACGCTGCCCATAATTGAAGATTCGAATCCTGTGGTACAACTCGTATGCAACGTACCCATCTATTGCTGCATACTCAATGTTGATAGGGTCAAGTGGGGTCTTCTCCCAATGTTTGTGCCCTGACTTGGGGAATTTTGTCTTCATATCAGCATAGTGCTCGTCGATCAGGGCGGCTGCCATATCAGCCATTGAAGTCTTGTCATGCTCAAGCCTGAACCTGCCCTGAAGATCAATGTGGCATTCAGCTGGTATCTCAATACCCCAGGTGCGCCTCATCTTGATCTTGTCATTCGTTATATCAACGCTAGCAAAATATATGCCGCTGCGAAGGAACTCCATAAGTTTTGGACAGTGCTTGTTACTACTGCAACAACAAAATGGAACAAATGTGTTAAATACTGCTGCAACAAGTATATTTTAAAACAAGTATAATAAGAATCATAACAAGTATATTTCGGCACAAGTATAATAAGAATCATAACAAGTATAATAAGAATCATAACAAGTATAATTTAGAACAAGTATAATAAGAATCATAAAAAGTATAATTTAGAACAAGTATAATAATTAAGAATCATAACAAGTATAATTCGGCACAAGTATAATAAGAATCATAACAAGTATAATAAGAATCATAGCAACTTTCCTATTCCTAGGCATTTCCTATCCTATGAATCAAAA